>CM031604.1:4892310-4896381 GCA_018398815.1 Conus ventricosus | reverse complement strand
AGACTGTAGAATCACGTGCCTTCACGTCATCATCAATTTAATACAGTCTGTAGAATAACGTGCCTCACGTCATCATCAATTAATACAGACTGTAGAATCACGTGCCTCACGTCATCATCAATTGAACGCAGACTGTAGAATCACGTGCCTTACGTCATCATCAATTGAACGCAGACTGTAGAATCACATGCTCACGTCATCATCAATTGAACGCAGACTGTAGAATCACGTGCCTCACGTCATGATCAATTTAATATAGACTGTAGAATCACGTGCCTCACGTCATCATCAATTGAACACAGACTGTAGAATCACGCGCCTCACGTCATCATCACTTGAACGCAGACTTGACAGTTATCTACCACTCGTCGTCACCGACTCAGCACAGACTTAGAATCATCTGCATTACGTAATAATCAATTTGACATAGACAATGCAGTCACTTGCCTCACGTCATCATCAATTTAACATAGACTGTAGAGTCATCTGCCTCATGTCATCGCCAATTTAACACAGACTATACAATCATCTGTCTCACGCCATTATCAATTTAACACAGACTATACAATCATCTGTCTCACGCCATTATCAATTTAACACAGACTACACAATCATCTGTCTCACGCCATTATCAATTTAACACAGACTATACAATCATCTGTCTCACGCCATTATCAATTTAACACAGACTACACAATCATCTGTCTCAAGCCATTATCAATTTAACACAGACTATACAATCATCTGCCTCACGTCATCATCAATTTAACACAGGCTATACAATCACCTGCCTCACGCCATCATCAATTTAACACAGACTATACAATCATCTGCCTCACGTCATCAATTTAACACAGACTATACAATCACCTGCCTCACGTCATCATCAATTTAACACAGACTATACAGACACATGCCTCACGTCATCATCAATTTAACACAGACTTTACAATCATCTGCCTCACGCCGTTATCAATTTAACACAGACTTTACAATCATCTGCCTCACGCCGTTATCAATTTAACACAGACTATACAATCACTTGCCTCACGTCATCATCAATTTATCACAGACTATACAGTCATCTGCCTCACGTCATCATCAATTTAACACAGACTATACAATCACTATTCGACGACCATGGGGCGACTTCTTACCTTCCTAAATGTGTAAACGATTCAACTTATGACCTTTAATGTTGTTCTTTTGACATGGATTCGTGATTATTTAAATTCAGTCTAAAGGATCCTTTCACGCCAGAATGGACAAATGGAAACTGCCTTTACAGTGAAGAACACCAGGACAACACTTGCCATGGTATTTTCTTTCCCTGATGACATGTTACACCAAGGGACGGCCTTCTCACAACAGAACTGAACGATGTTCCGCCCTGATCAAGTCCAGAATCTTTTCACAACAAGGCCTGCTGGATCTGGAGGTGGAAGTGACAGGCAGTGGCTGAGCGGAGTGTCTGCACAGTGCACCGCCCCTGGTCTGAGAGCACAGGTACCGCGGCACGGGCTTCAGGGGCTGCTCCTGGACTGGCCACTCAAGGCGTGGGTCATCCCAGGGATTGCACATGTCCTGGCCGGCAGCGCGGTCTGGTTGGTCCAGCTGAGGACTTCCAGTCACAGTTGGTTTTCCATTGGGTGATGTTCTGATGATTTCTTCCGTATCACAGCCAAGACTTTCTTCTGCAGTGCACGGTCTGTTGCAGGGACACAGCTCGCTGGAGGACAGTTCCTCAGGAAGTCTGACACCTGTGGCTGACTTGATGGCCTTTCTGAGCTGTCGTTGTTCAAGGGTGGACAGCTAATCTGCGGGTGGGGCGACGCGGTGTCCTCACCTCCATGCAGACTGTCTACAGTCTCCTGTCTTTCCTGGGCCCTTCCCGGCTGCCTAATGTCACGGCTTGAAGAGCTGTCCTGTCTTGTTTCTAGTTCCAAATGAGGCAGAAGTCGAAGAACTCCGGCCTGGTGGCACGGTGATCCGCGCAGTTTAGTTGTCTGCTCTTGTGGACTTAGTTCACATGTGTGTTTGCCAGTCGGCAGATCTCGTTCACGCCGACTGTGAGGGACACGACGAGCCGTGTCAGGATGGTGTAGACTGGTATACGGAGACACGATACTGGTACGTGAGGAGTTGTCAATATACGTTTCAATTGTCAGATAATGCGGGAAATCATATTTTCGTGCTAAACCCTGTGAACATTGCTGCCGTCTAAAGACAGTCGAGCGTGGAGGCATGGTGCGTTCAGGTATCTGAAATCCGTGAACAGTAGTGTCTCTAAGTATGTTCCAATGATTTCCAAACAAAGCCATTTCCTTGCTACTATTTACAACTAATGAAAATGGGTGTGGTATATTATTACACAACACAGGATACTTCGAATGTGATCTTCCTTTTTCAGCAGGACACTGCTTAGGAAGTGTCTCTATAGAAACTTGGCTTTCTCTCTTGTTAGAATGCCAGCGTTTCATCCGAGAAACCTCATAGGATTCCTGCATAATAGCACTTCGGATCTGTCTGGAGGTCTGGCAAAGGCCATCGGTGTCGGGAGAAGTCCGGAGCGTGTGTTGATCACCAGGCGTTTCGTCAGATGTCTGGCCTGTTTCACTTCTTGTATCCCGTTGAGAATGTCCTTCCATATCATTGTCTGACAGGCCTACAACATCCACTTCCACGTCAGGTTTAGTCTCCGATAAAGGATGTTCATCAAGAGGCTGCGAAGGTTTGCCGTTGTTATTATGCCCTTCTATCTGCTCGCCAGAAATGGTTTCCAGTTCACCGTCACTCGCAGAAAGACGATTGGTGTACAAATCCGAAACCTTTAGTCGCTTGGTGTGCCGTGAGTTACTGTTGACGCCATCTTCTCTCTGTGGGGTTTCTTTTGATGGTTCTATCACCTCTGCTTCCCTCTGTGCTCGGTCAGCCTTTCTACCTAAAGATGGACGCCTCTTCTTTCTGGAGTCTTCTGCAGGTGTCTGTGATGTGTCTGAGATAGATTCTGTCTCTGTCACATTCAGTAACGATGTACAGTGTAATGGTCTGTTTTCTGGACTGCCTTCAGCACGGATCTTTGCTGGCCGGTGGTTAGTGTCCGCGGGGACAGCTGGTGTCCATGCTGACGACAGAGGGGTCAGTGTATCTGCGGGGACAGCTGGTGTCCGTGCTGACGACAGAGGGGTCAGAGTGTCCGCGGGGACAGCTGGTGTCCGTGCTGACGACAGGGGTGTCAGAGTTTCCGCGGGGACAGCTGGTGTCCGTGCTGACGACAGAGGGGTCAGAGTGTCCGCGGGGACAGCTGGTGTCCGTGCTGACGACAGAGGGGTCAGAGCGTTGTCAGTGCAGACAGGCCATGGCAAACCTGGCTCACTTCTGCTGCGTCTCAGCCCGTCCCTCTCTTTGGACACAGGATGCTGTGCACCAACCAGGCCCATCCTGCCGTCCAGCAACTTCCCTGGCTTTGGGGCAGTGACTATGTCCTGTAGAACACATGCGTGCAGTGGTGAGCTGGAGCCCACACCCCCGTCCTTTCCTCTGGATGGATGAAGTGTAGTGTGGACGTGGGTTGCACAGAGTGCAGTTTGGGGTACTCTGCCTAACTCTGTTTTGCTGACTTTGTCGACATGAGCTGTCTTTGCTGAGTAGATCGGACATAACGGAGATGGGACTGAATGAGTTTCATCATGACTGACAGCGCGATGTGCCCAGCTTGTCTTTGTGTAGCTCCTGTCCGAGGTAGAGAGGATAGGTTTGGTACAGGAGTACACGTCACTGACCACACTGCCAGAGGTGGCTCGCGCTGTGCAGAAGGCGAAGCGGGTTGGAGCTTCAGACGTCACGTCTACATTCTCTGCATGGGGCTGTGCCGCTGTGGAAAGAGACAGAGGAATGGAACGCCTGCCCTGGCATGCCCAGCCGCTGGCTGGCCGTTGAGAAAGACGTTGGTCACCCGCTGGTGTGGAACCATAACCAGTTCCGGTCACTGTCCTTGGCCTGTCACAACCAGACAAAGCACGTCCTGAACGTGACCGTGGTTCACTCAAGTCTGACAAAGAGTGACGCCGG
>CM031604.1:4769810-4887310 GCA_018398815.1 Conus ventricosus | reverse complement strand
CGAATTTCCGTCTCGGTAGATCCCCGTCTCGGTAGATCCCCATCTCGGTAGATCCCCATCTCGGTAGATCCCCCACTACATGTGGACAAATTTCCGTCTCGAAAGATCCCCGTCTCGGTAGATCCACATCTCGGTAGATCCCAATCTCGACAGATCCCCATCTCGGTAGATCCAAAAACATTAACGGGGATCCATCGAGACGGGGATCCATCGAGACGGGGATCTATCAAGACGGGGATCCATCGAGACGGGGATCTATCGAGACGGGGATCCATCGAGACGGGGATCTATCGAGACGGGGATCTATCGAGTGCCCCCCCCCCCCCCCCCCCCCCCCTCTATGAATCAGCCCAACAGTACCAACGTTCACGACGTATGACGCTGCTCAACGAGGACTGATCATTTTCTCATCTTTAAAAAAAATCGTAGAAATGATTACGAGTATGTCATTTCATTCACTGTGCAAGAAAGGAGAACAGACTGTGACTTCATCTGTACCTTTCATCACGGTGTCAAAATGTGTAGGTATAAACACAGCACCTGTATCTTTAATCACCGTGTCAAAAGGTGTAGCTATAAACAAAGCACCTGTATCTTTAATCACGGTGTCAAAAGGTGTAGCTATAAACAAAGCACCTGTATCTTTAATCACGGTGTCAAAAGGTGTAGCTATAAACACAGCACCTGTATCTTTAATCACGGTGTCAAAAGGTGTAGCTATAAACAAAGCACGCGCAACAAGGCACTGCTCACAAACAGTACCCATCGCATATTTTTAGCTGACAATGGCGGCAAATGGAGAAAGGGGACGGTGAAGGGGGAGAAAGGGGTGGGTGGGTGATGCATTAATACGGTGTCTTCTACGAAGAACGTTTTGCAAGGAGAGTTCAACGAAAATTATCAGTGAGCTGTTTGGATTACGAATGTCAATTCTAAACATAAAACGATGAATCGATCGATTAGTCAACACACACACACACACATGAGTCATCCCGTAACATGAGATCTGCGTCACTATCACGCGCGTACGCAGCAGATCGTGCACAACTGGGCTTCTGCTTCTTCTTTCTTTGAGTGTCCACCTTCATCGTGTTGAAGATTCTGACACTTTTGTGTGTATGACCATTTTTTATCCTGCCATTAAGGCAGCCATACTCCAGCTTCAGGGAAGGTGCATGCTATGTGTAACGTGTCATCGATACCAACGGCCAAACTGGCCTTCTCTTCCGAAAATTGGTGATGGGTGCAAGATGTTGTGCGTGCGTTCACACACGGAACCTCGGTTTATAGTCTCATTCGAAGGACTGTATGGGAAATGGAGTCAGAACCGATGTTAACTCCGTGGGAAAAATCCCCCTGTACCGAAATTCGAACCCGTAACCTCAGGATCACGAGTCCGGCGCTCTACCAAATGAGCCATTCCGGCGGCGGGATCTGGCCAGTGCAGATTTGTGTTTCGTCCATGACTGTTCCCTTCTTCACTCTGTTTCCGCAACATCCACCTTCCCTGGTCCGTACTGGTCTGTCTCGCTCTGAGAGTGGTGGCCAGCTACAAGGCCAAGCCCTGGTGAACCTTGAGGAAGTGCCAGAAAAATCTGTTTGTCTGCGCGTGAGTTGCTTTCTTGTTTGCGGAAGTGGTCAGTTTGGTGTTCACTGCACAGATAAGCTGCTCTTCCGTCAAGACTGAAGTCCTCATCGGAGAGATCAGCTCTCCCATCCACACAATCCCGGGCCATCGTCTGTGCTCTCAACAATTCACTGCCAGTACCATGGGGTCATTGGATGTGGATGAATGACTTGACTTGACTTAGTCCTCTTCGTTCCGATCGGAACACTGGGCCCGCACTGCAGATTTCCATCTCGCTCTGTCTTGGGCTGTTCTCTTGGCTTCACCCCAGGTCATGTTGGTGAACTTGAGTTCTGCCTGTAGGGTTCTTCTCCAGGTGGTGACTGGTCGTCCCCTCTTCCGCTTCCCTTGTGGGTTCCAGTCCAAGGCGTGGCGTGGGATGTGGGCCTGTCCTCTACGCAGGGTGTGTCCAACCCAACGATGAATCAAGTGACCCAATTTGAGCCGTCCCAACAGCCATTTCCTGTCACTGTTTGTCGTCAGAACACAATTATAAAACGAATCCAGTCTCATCAAGTCATAAATCTGCCAGATGTCATAGGCAACCCGTGGGTCACAACGGAACTTTTATTATCAATGCAGCAACGGAAATGGAATGTCGTCCTTCAGACACACCGAAAACCTATACATACCCCCCACATCATCAACAATACATCGCCTCTTTTAGGCCAATCACAGCATCCCATAATATGGTGTGGCATGGTATGACGTCTGTTGTGCTGCAGTTTTGTTCATATTTCGCAAACCAACCGAGCTGAGCAGCTTTCACGTATTTTCACCTAGATCACAGCAACAGTTCTCTGATCAGTCAAGACCACTCGATGGCATAGCGATCGTGAATGTGTTTATCAATAGCCGGACACCATGAAATATCTATTACAGCGATTAACAAAGAAGAAAAATACATAAATGTCTTTCCTGTCCCTCCCCTCGTTTCCCTTACCCACTGTCGAAAACAATAAATCAATTAGACCAGAATCTGTTGCTTCATCTTTTTAGATCGAAAACAGAACCGAATCACAGAAAACAGACTCAGGTCGAGAACTTCATTTTTTCAACATGGGGGAAGGAAGGAAATCTCTTTTTGTTGATGTCTTATACCGTCTGTACACTCGTTTAGCTGGGAAAATCTGCAGGAAAAGACAGAAGAGAGTGGATCTGAAGAAATAAGGGGAAAAAGGGCAGAAAAAAGTGATGTGAAAAGAACAGTGATAGAAAAAAAGAGAGACTTACCTCATGGCATGGCACGTTTCTGGGTGTCCGTATGCACAATAATCTGTCTTTGACGGTCTACCTGACACATGATGACTTCCTCATCCCACATGATGTGACACTTTCATCGGATTGTACATAATTTATCTCACAAGAGACTTGGGCCATGGACGGATTTTCAGATCGGATTGTAACAAATGTTGCTTTTCTTTGTTGACATCTGAACTGATGTTGAAACAGGGTCAGCGTCAGGTTTGCACGACATGGGCGGTCCTTCAGTTCAATTCGCCGATGACAGCGCGAGCCAGGCGCCATCCTCCAACACAGTTTACAGCGCACGTGCGGTAGGAAACTTGCCACGTGCCTAACGTCTTACACGGAAATCACCAACGCCTCAACACGGGGATACGTTCAAATAGATACCATTGTTGACAACGTCGCCTTTAAAAAAAAATGGCGCCAAACAAACTGTCAAACACAAGAGGAGGTAGACACGAAGTTGTGGTCCCACAGGCACAGGGCGAACTAAAGATGCAATGGATGCTGACTTTGATTTAAGCTATCGCATTATGATCCCAGCATGAAGGTAACAAAACAGACAAATATGAAAGTGGTTCATTTTTACACACACCGTCTTTTATTTTTCTTCTTCTGTAGATTGGCAAAATCTAAGTTTAATAGGCAATTGATAACTTTGTCAGTGCCATTTTCATCTTAACATGTACAGTTCACTTCGCTTATAAGAAACGGTTGAAAGAATACTCTTCAATAATACAAAATTCGCCTGCCATGAATCTCCATTTCATCCCTTCGGATGTTGGAAACTCGGCTGTGAGAAAATCTCGCCTATAGGAAATGCAGTTTACTTTCCCCAGGACGTGACTGACTTCGGCTGTACAAAGGTTTTCTGTCAAGTTGCCGGGTTTTGTCCAAGTGATTTCCGTTATAAGAAAGTGTTTCCCGTTAAAGAAAGTGTTTCACGTTATAAGAAAGTGTTTTCTGTGTTTTTATTCCCTTACAATTTTTTTTTTTCACAAAAAAAGAAAAGAAAGAAACCGTGCCATGAAGAACGTCAAACAAGACAGCATCACACACACACACACACACACACACACACACACACACACACAGAAAGAGAGAGAGAAGAATGCATGCACTCGCACACCTGCAAGCACACGTAGGTATGCATGCGTTTGTTCGCGCGTTCACACACATACACACACGCACGCCCGCGCGCGCGCGCGCGCGCACACACACACACACACACACACACACACACACACACACACATCCACACACACACACACTCTCTCTCTCTCTCTCTCTCTCTCTCTCTCTCTTGAGGTGTGTGTGTGTGTGTGTGTGTGTGTGTGTGTGTGTGTGGTGTGTGTGTGTGTGTGTGTGCTGTCTGCAAGGGGACTTGAAAATACTGTTTAAATCTTCAAGAATTTCAGACCGTTTTGTAGAGTGGGTTTGTGCTGGGTTATTAGAAGAAGAAAAAATGAATGGAAAGGGAACGACGCCATATTGTACTCCCAACGGAGTCGACTCAGCACCAATACAGTCCAGTACCATTACGACTCAGCACCAATACAGTCCAGTACCATTACGACGAACCAGTCCCTTGGTGTCCAACACAATTTAGTACCCCGGCGTACCTTTAGGGCCCAGTACCGTCAGGCCCAGTACCGTCAGGCCCAGTACCTTTAGGCCCAGTACCGTCAGGCCCAGTACCTTTGGGCCCAGTACCGTCAGGGCCAGTACCTTTAGGCCCAGTACCGTCAGGCCCAGTAACCTTTAGGGCCCAGTACCGTCAGGCCCAGTACCTTTAGGCCCAGTACCGTCAGGCCCGAAACGTTGTGGCCCAGTACCGTTTGGTGGCCCAGAAACGTTGTGGCCCAGAAACGTTGTGGCCCAGTACCGTTTGGTGGCCCAGTACCGTCAGGCCCCAGAAACGTTTAGGGCCCAGTACCGTCAGGCCCAGAAACGTTGGCCCAGTACCGTTGGTGGCCCAGAACGTTGTGGCCCAGAAACGTTGTGGCCCAGTACCGTTTGGTGGCCCAGAAACGTTGTGGCCCAGAAACGTTGTGGCCCACAACGTTGTGGCCCAGTACCGTCAGCCCAGAAACGTTGTGGCCCAGTACCGTCAGGCCCAGAAACGTTGTGGCCCAGTACCGTCAGCCCAGAACCGTTGTGGCCCAGAACCGTCAGGCCCAGAAACGTTGTGGCCCAGTACCGTCAGGCCCAGCACCGTTAGGGCCCAGTACCGTTTAGTGGCCCAGAACCGTCATGGCCCAGTACTGTTAAGGCCTACAGCAGATACTCACCCAAAACCTGAAATGGGGCCGCTTATCTCCAAGATCTCCGGCAAAGCCAACAGAGAGTCTAGCTTCATTCGCTGCACCAACAAGCTGGCCAACAAGGAAATCAAATAGGCAGAGTACAAGAACTCGTTCGCCCGGTCTTGGAGTATGTTATCTCTGTGTGGGATTCGCACATGTCAGATGGTGAATCCTGTCTTGGAATAGGTTCAGAGAAAACCGGCCAGGTGGGGTATGCAACCAGCATAGGTAGACATCCGGTGTGGACGATATGCTCTAGCCTTTAAATGGTCATACTTGGAGAAAATGAAGAGAGCTTGCCTGCCAAGCTTCTTAGATATCACCATGACCTCATCACCATAGCCTTTAAATGGTCATACTTGGAGAAAATGAAGAGAGCTTGCCTGCCAAGCTTCTTAGATATCACCATGACCTCATCACCATAGCCTTTAAATGGTCATACTTGGAGAAAATGAAGAGAGCTTGCCTGCCAAGCTTCTTAGATATCACCATGACCTCATCACCATAGATCAAAGCATGCTCCAAAACGGCCTGCCCATCCCATGGCACCCGCCAGCCTTGCTTCCCCATGTGCCAGCCACTAACGCAGCCGTATTTATTCCCACGCACAGTGACCACCCGCCAGCTTTGCTTCCCCATGTGCCAGCCACTAACGCAGCCGTATTTATTCCCACGCACAGTGACCACCCGCCAGCTTTGCTTCCCCATGTGCCAGCCACTAACGCAGCCGTATTTATTCCCACGCACAGTGACCACCCGCCAGCTTTGCTTCCCCATGTGCCAGCCACTAACGCAGCCGTATTTATTCCCACGCACAGTGACCACCCGCCAGCCTTGCTTCCCCATGTGCCAGCCACTAACGCAGCCGTATTTATTCCCACGCACAGTGACAGAGTGGAACAGCCTGCCTTTTGAGATCGTCACAGTGCCATTCTTGAAATCCTTCCAGTATAGAATGAAACAACTGGAATGAATTCCTCTGTTCACCCTGTTTCCCCCCCCCCCCTCCCCACCCCCTACACACCACCACCACAACCCGGAATCCCGATGTCTCCAAATACTGCAAAATTTCCAGACAGTTGAAGCTGGTTGTCGTGAACAAAGATCTTTTGAGCACAGTGTCTTCGAAATTTGTGGAGGCAATAGCTTCACTGTGCTGAGAAGGGTTTCATGTGTACGTAAAACAGAGGCGCATCCATTAAAGTGGATGAAACTCAGCTGTGGTTCCGCTCCATCCATTTGACGCTACAGTCCACTAAGCAGTCTGGAAAATAGCGAGCGCGCGCGTGCGTGCGTGCGTGCGTGCGTGTGTGTGTGTGTGTGTGTGTGACTAATTCTCACACATAGCGGTGTTTACACACAACGTGGTAGAAACAGACAGATTATGTCTTATGCTCGGACCATGATTTGTATTATGAGTTCATGTACGATGCCTGCCAATTATTGTCTTTTCATATTCAAGCAGTCCTGTTCCTCTTTTGAAAAGAGAAAAAGATACACCCGAATATGCCAGTGGGACCCCGAGAAGTACTGATCTCAATGCTGATCCAGCCATTTGAGAGCAATCCTGCGCCACTCTTACAAGCCTGCGCTGTGTTCCCATGGCTGAGAGCGATCCTGCGCCACTCTTACAAGCCTGCGCTGTGTTCCCATGGCTGAGAGCGATCCTGCGCCACTCTTACAAGCCTGCGCTGTGTTCCCATGGCTGAGAGCGATCCTGCGCCACTCTTACAAGCCTGCGCTGTGTTCCCATGGCTGAGAGCGATCCTGCGCCACTCTTACAAGCCTGCGCTGTTGTTCCCATGGCTGAGAGCGATCCTGCGCCACTCTTACAAGCCTGCGCTGTGTTCCCATGGCTGAGAGCAATCCTGCGCCACTCTTACAAGCCTGCGCTGTGTTCCCATGGCGTGCAGGCACGCACAATGCATTCCATCAAGACATCAGGGGACACAACGCTCCCTGGCAGATGCTGTTGTGTGACCAACAGAAGCAACACAACAGAATCTTCATGGAAGCGCGTCAGTGGGTGCACCAGCCTGTATTTCATGACTGCACAGTCTGCCGGCGAAAGACACCACGATCGAGCAAATGGTGCACGCATCTCGCAGCCCCACGCATTTCTATTCTGCTGACAGATGAAACCAATACAATTCCAGACACAGCCAGGCTTCCCCATAAGGTCTTACATGCTTGTGGAACATGCCTGCGATACTCGTGTTTCTCTCCCTCTCTTTGCGCGCGCGCGTTCGTGCGTGTGTGTGTGTGTGTGTGTGTGTGGTGTGTGTGTGTGTGTGTGTGTGTGTGTGTGTGTGAGACAGACAGAGAGGAGAGAGAGAGAGAGAGAGAGAGAGAGAGAGAGAGAGAGAGAATTATTTGTATACATGTTTATTTTAGGTAAAAATATGTTCATTTATATAAATTTTTTGTGAAGAGAAATCGTGGTGTTATTTGTATACACGTTTACTTTAGGTAAAACCATTTTTCATTTATATAATGTTTCTGTATCAACCTCAGCAGGGGAAGGGGGTTGCTGCATTTGATGTGGTGCTCACATAAAAGTTGTGTTCGCCACGTGAAGATACCTTTTTACTTGCCTATCTTACCTTGCGAGTGGTTGCGCGAATTCGGTAAAAGAGGGGCGGAGGTCCGTTATTTCATCCTCAATCTGCGATATTGATCTCAGGTTCATGACCGATTGCTCCGTCGGTAAGGTAAGTGTCATGAGTCGGCCAAACGTTGTCGAGCATTTAGGCAAATTAAGGGTAGTTTTGCTGTTGTTGAGAGCAAGTTCCTTGGGTTCTTCAAGTGTGCGAACTCAGGCATCACCAGAGGGGAACACCCCGAGTCGCATACTGAAGGAGGGAGAGTTACTGGGAAGTGTTTCGCATGTCCGAGGAATAGTGACAAGGAGTTGTCGACCTGCCGGTCCTGGTAGAGGAGTGTCCAGTCCGACCACTGGCTGGCTATTCACTGGGTTCTCCAGTGGGCCTGAAGGGAAGGCGATCGTATCAGGTGACCGTCACGGGTAGGTGACCGTCAGCCTGCAGGCAGAGTACAGCGACCATTCAGTCGTCCTTGTTCTGAGGAATGAATGGAAGGCTTCGGCCTATTGAGTGGTTTGGACCTTGTTGTCTATAGAGGTAGTAACTACTTGAAGCATCAGTCCTGGCTGGTAGAGAAGTCCAGACTGTTAGTACAAATGGGTAGCTTCGGGGAATCGAACATGAGTTTGAATAGGAGGTTATGCATTAACCACTGGGTGCCCAAGTCTTTGTTGGCGCTAGCAGCTGTGGTGTGTGTGTGTGTATGTGTAGGTGACTTGTGATTCCATTCGTGGAATAAAATAACTTGGGGATTTATTGGTACAAATCGTGTGATGTGTGTGTGCGCCAGTGATTCCATTGGTTGAGCCAGTTAAACTCGGGTTCTCTCTTGTTTGAGAA
Source organism: Conus ventricosus (assembly GCA_018398815.1). Classification (NCBI taxonomy): domain Eukaryota; kingdom Metazoa; phylum Mollusca; class Gastropoda; order Neogastropoda; family Conidae; genus Conus; species Conus ventricosus. The sequence continues at coordinate 4,878,686 of CM031604.1, read as the reverse complement.
TGAATATAAGGCGCTTGGAAAACCAGGAAGTGTGTGACTCACTTAAGGGAAAGTGAACTCGCCCGTCTTGCTGAGGGCTCAAGAAAATACAGCGTGAAGCAGAGGTTAGCTGTCGCCTCGTTGTCTCCTGGGTGGGGACGTAAGACAGTGGAGGTTGCTGTAGCCTCGGAGCCGATGACGAGAAGAATTGTCTCCCGTGTGGGGACGGTCGACAGCAAGACGTGTCAGCCTGTTGGAGCCTAGACAGGGAGCTGCCAGACAACGGTGGGGTGTTTGCAGCCAGAGAAGACCTGTGGGAGAGGCCGACAGGAGCCCTTTCCGTCGAGAGGGCGAAGTACGGTGGAGTCCGGGAGACTCGGTGTGAGGGTGCGACTCAAGCTACGTTGCCAGTGTCCCCCAACTGGGATTTGGCCAATCGGGAGGACACAACGGTTGTGGCAGCTTCAGCTCGTAGTCGCACAGTGGGATGAGAGAAACCGACGGTCAACCGAGGAGTGCTGGCAAGTTACGGACGTTTTATTTGTTCTTAAGTTTATAAGTGTGCAAACAGAATTGTGGAATATGTCTTTCCTGGTTAATGAAGAGTAATTGAAGGAAAGGGGATGCGATTTATGAGATTGTCTGTATGATGTTTACATTGTTGTATGATACAGATAGTTGTGTTGTGTAGTGACGGGTGGGGGCTCGGAGTCAATAAATAAAGTTGATTATTTTCAATAAATGTTATTGGTTTCCCGTCACCTTTGTGCGGGCCCAATGTGAGTGACAGAGTGCGTGTACCTATGCGAGAGCGCATTTTGGTTGTGAAAGCGTAAATACTTCTGTCCATAACCCCCTGCATCCCTGAATATGAACATCATTTTAATAACGAGGGGGAGCGTCGGAGACCCGTCACAGTAAGGATATGTTGCTTATGGTCGGCAATGTGTGTGTGTGTAATGAAGATGGAGGGGAATGTGTGATTTCATGAGACACTGATGTTTTGAACCGATTTCCTGTACTTTTATCTTTTTTTCCCGTTTCATGCTGTTTCTCCTTTACTTAGGACGATCCATTTTGCGCCCAATGTTTGATTCCTTGTTCATTTTCATTGTCCTGAATGTTGTTTATCTTGCCTGAAGAGACCAAAGGGGTCGAAACGTGTCATGTTTCGTCTTGTGATTTGTTTGTCCCTGCAGTCTGGCAGAGTAATTTGAACTTCTCTTTTAAAATGTAAGAGATGAGGGTGTAGTACAAGCGCAAGATCAAGAAGACACTACTGGACGGCCCCCGACTTTGTAACTCTGAGGTAGGACAGAAGACCGAGAGTAATGGGTTCTCGCATTACAATTTGTGTTAAGCATCTCCTTTAGACAGCCCTCAGAAGATACTGTTCCCAACAAAGACAAACTTGACAAAGACACACTTCCATCCAAGTAGGTCCCTAATTCGTATGAGCTTAAGTGGACCAACCCCTCAATCTTTCTGACCGGCATCATGACTCTCTCCCGATTCAACATGGATGCTATAGCTTGGGTTCAAGTGCCCACATGGGGTTCTTTCATGCCTCCGCCACCTGGACTCGTTAAGAATCAACACCTTCATACGTTCTTGAAGTCAAGGCAGTTCCCCCTTTTCCAGCTGGACGCTTCAGAAAGCTGGCTCGTCTTTTCACAGACTCACAAACAACACAAAGAGCGAGCACCTCCTATTTGAACTAGTGGGGACAGAATGGGGTCAGAGAGGTGCACCCAACAGCCCTCTTCCCCAGTCTCTCTTCTGCTTTTGGCACAACCTGAGATCACTCTCACAACTTTATAGCACAAATCACAGCATCCTCTAGATAAAGTGGACATTCAGCAAGAACAACGCCCAAAGTGGTATAGGACCTCTGGCTCTGCCCCCGGTGCATTTCTTTACCACCTTATTAAGCTAAACAGCCATGTTTCTCCTGTTCCAGATGTGAAACGTTGCGTTCCATTGACCCCTTAAACTCAACTGCAAGGCCTGTACCCGGATTCCACTGCTCCTGATCCTCAACTGAGCCATCAGGAACTCCAATCCGGATTATTTGAATCTCATTATCACAGGTCTTCTGTGGTCGGCCATGTTCTTGTTCCCAGACTGCAGCTACTCATGCATGTTTTCCCTTTAGAGTTATCCCCCTCAACAAATCTCCTTTGCCAGCCTCTGACACGGGGAGGGGCGGGAATCCACTACACCAGCCGCCAAGTCCTCCATTTTCACACATGGTTTTTCTACAGCCTCCAACTCCAAACAGCCAACTCGACCATCTGTGCACGTGTCCTGCCCCTGCATATCTTGAGTTCCTGCATCGTTCTCCTCAGAATTCTTCTTTTAACTTCTGCATATAAAGCTGAACATGATACGAAGCCAAAACGAGTATTCTTTATCTTACTTCTTTTTACCTTAATGTACTCACTGTGTACAACTTGAATTCCTGAACCACTTGTAGTGCTACGGTCTATGGGTTACTTTCATTTGGCCATGACTGAGGGAATAGATGTCCAAGTCTTTGTGGACCGGAAGTGTGTTAACTGTATCTGTATGTTAACAGTGCATTACTTACTTAAAATCGGTCTAACAGAGCCAAACAAGAAGTATAACACAGACTATCATTTCATCAGAGTCACACGCAAAGATTTTTTTCTTCTTTTTAATGGTATATACATGATCAAAAGTTTTAGGAGTATCCAGATGCTGTATTTGAAGTAAATGAATCTATTCATAGATGATATTTCAGCTTTTATGAAGTGACATGAAGAAGTGGTGAAACATAAAGGCCTGCCAACTAAAATTCAGACAAAGCATTTACACATCACTAATTTACACAATGTATGCACATGTCCCCAAAAAAAAAAAAAAGGAGCAAACTATTTTTTGTATAAGTTATAACACAGAAAACAAGTCCACCATAAAAATCCTGCACAAAAAAAGGAAGAAAAAAAAAGAGAGAGAGTGTGAGAAGAAAAGACTCTTACCTGTGACTCATTTCTGATCGAAACCATTCAAATCACTGTAAGATTCTATAAAATAAAATCTACTTAAGGCTATTGCACAAACATGATACACAACAGCGACCTCGATTTGAAGGCAGAGTGGACCTTACCTTACAGACAGTTTCTTCATAACAATTAAGCAATCACCATTTGATGCCACAGGGCAAAATCCTTTTGCATACACACGCAAGATCCAATTATGTCTTCAAAATCAATACTCTAGCAAAAAAAAGCCAGATGTACACCTGACAGGACAAAGACCACATACAAACATCATCAAGATATTTCATAATGCACCTCACCAACCCTGCAAATACTCGGGACATCAAATCTTACTAGATGTATCAAAATTAGTTATCAAAACAGACTAAATAAAAATACCCAAGTAGCTGTTTTCCCCTTCAATGTTTACTAAAATTACAAACAAAACAAAATGGAAACCAGCATGCGTTTCTAATACATGTGACCATAGCAGAAGACAAGGCCATCACGATTCACTCACAAGACCACACTTTTCAAAAGATAATACTAAAGGCAAACAGCATTGATGAAAAGAGTAGCATTTGTTTTTCTTGAATTAAGCATTTTTGCCAACAAATTAGTTCGGGGAAGTCCTCTGGACTCCTGAACCCGTTTTATTTCATGACTACTGAACCTGTTTTATTTCACCTATCCCTAACTATCCCCTGGCACAAACGATTATTCTTTAAGTCCGTCTAGAGTGTTATTCCTCTTTCCTAAGTACAGCTCCGCACTACTGCACCTATCTCTTCCATCCATCCTGGGCAGTACTTGGGCTTAATTGAACATATTTCTTTTTCCCGCTGATAACACTTAGCATATTTCCCCATCTATCTCCATCATTGCTCCACAATTTCTGAGTGTGTTTTTCCCCATGTATCATAAAAAGGGGTACAGACACCAATTCGAGTTTTTCCGTAGTTTAAGTGTAATGAGGAGACGCCACTTTTCCAAGAAACAATACTTCAGCATCTGGCCTCAACTGATCAACCCCTTTTAAAAAGTAAATAACCACAACCAGGTGAAAGGCTTCACTATTACCATCTTAATAAAGTACAAACAGTCTAAGGACTTTCAACACTACTTTACTCAGGTACCTTGACTGCAATTATTGCAAGTCTGGAAGGGCTCTCGTGAAAATCTTAACCCTTACACTGGTTATTTAACAACGTACTATTAAGTATGTTGTCTGGTGAATTAACATGGGGAAAGTTTGAAAAATCGTTACGTTTGTATAATATGCAAAACTTTTCAACGGTTAGTATTTGAACATGACATGCTGAATAAAAATTGTTGAGTAATTGAATAAAAGATGATATAAAACAAACTGGTGTGCTTGTTAGTGTTTGATTAGGTGCTTACCTGTCTAGAATGTGAAAACAGAGAAACAGGTGGCACATCCTGCTTTTCATTCTCAAAGGCTTTTTCACAAATAATCATCAATGATGTTCCACAGTATCCAGAAATAAGTTATAGCCTTTTTCAAAGAAAGTCAGTGTGGATTATACCCTCTTTCATGCAGGTAATTCAGGTAAGAATGAATAAGGCACAGTTCAGTTTTCACATTGAACTCACGTGCTGCTAACACAAAAAAACCCACAAAAATGGTCACTATCAACAAATGTAATAGTCAGCCCACACTGTCGTCATTTACGTTTGAAAGATTTAGGATCATCTGGGAAGTGCTACATTGAGTTTTTCCTTCCCCACTGCATGGCATCTTGAGATTCCCCTCACCTTAGGCACTCATCCAGTCACTGTCCGTGTCGATCTCAAAATCGCGATTGCATGGTGCTTGATCTAAATCAAAACTATCACCCATCACACCCAGTTCATTCAAAATGTCCATAACTTCTTCTTCACCTGCTTTTCCCACAAGAAATTCAGCAAAAACATCTTCAAACAAGTTCCTAATTCAAACCATGTTCTGCTTCAGGCGCCGCCATTTTTGTTCGCCAGGCGAGTTAAGTCGTACTATGCATTACAAGCTGCTACTAACCATAAACTAAGCCAAAACATTGAAAACCCATGTTCCAGGCCATGCTCAGTCACTCATGCAAATTAATTTGGTCATGAGCCATAGTTTCGTACTGCGTGCCCTGTGAAACTAGGCTCGCAAGGCTCACCCTACAGCGTGACTTTTGTCGTGACAACCAGTGACGCCATGACATAATGGCGCGACATACGTCGCGACAACCAGCGTAAGGTTAATAACTGATGTCTCTCAACTAAACAGAGGATTTTCTAAAATCAGAACCAACCAACAGAAAAGCCAACTGACAATCCCGAGTCATGAGGTGCTACTGCAAGCTGGTGGTGGCAGAGAGAAGAGAGAAAGGGAATGCAGGGCATAAACAAACACATCCCTGGCCAAAGTCTAGGTAAGATGGAAAAATAAACCATGTCATGTGGTACAGAATGACTACCTGTGTGGGACATGGGAGGGGACTGAATGGGGGAGAAAGCTGTAGGTGAAGACCTGTACTCTCACGCATTCTAACAGTCAACCTATCGTACTGCTTCTACTGACCTTTCTTCCAGTTACAATCACAGAAGGGCCCTAAGCAAAAAACGTGGACTGAAGTCAATGGAATGACTTGCCCCTTTTGTTCATTCCAATATCGCTCAATGTGGTACTCAAAATACAATTTACATTGTAACTGTTATAAGCACAGTCAGTGAAACTGCTATGAACAGTTCATTCTTAATTGTAAATCAGTGAGCTGGATTATCAAGATGCAGACAACAAAAATGAAAACCGCTATGAATGCCTTTAAGATGATGCACCCCCAGGCCCACTGAAAAAAAAATCCTTTTTTTTTTTCCAATGGTGTAGTAGACACTCTATGTCAATGTAAATGAACCAACCAATCTCTAGCTTGTCACACATTCCTTACTCTTTATTAAACATACAAATTGCTCATGCTCAGAGATATTACAACTGTAATGCACATCAGTAATGTTATTGTGTGTGTGTGAATGTGTGTGCGTGTGTGTGAGTGCGTGTGCATGTGTTTTGTGTGTGTGTGTTTGTGTGTGAGTGCGTGCATGCATGCATGCACACACACGCTTGTGTATGTGTTGTGCTTGTGTTTAATTATTCATGTATTCCTGCAAAATGCATGTCTTTCATCACACCAGCACAAACTGTCCATGACACACATAAAGGTTTGTTCTGGGGCCTCTGAAGTCTTGTAGCTCACAAACTGACAATTAAGGTTTTCTCTGCAGTACAATCTAGATTGTAATGATCAATTACAATCATGAGCAGGCAAGCCCATAATACTCTGCATGCTTTGACCCAAATGAAACTAATCAGACAAATAATATAAGCTGACTTATCACATTATAAAGCAGAGTTCTAACATTACACAATTTCCCGTAACTGGTCTAGATAAACCCTGTTGTGAGCTAACCTATAAATTTAACCCAACATTTTAATAAATCACATATGGCATTTCATGGTTTTATTCAAGGTTGATCCTGATAATAAATCATGGATCGAACACAAACATATAAATATAAAAAAGCAAATCTGTCCACACAGACATGCATAACAGCCATTCACTATTCACACATTCCTTTAATGAGAAAAACCATTGTGTTATCAGGAATCAAGTTTGTTCTGAACGGCTGTCCCCTAAACAGCGGAGTACTATTTCCTGGCCGATCATTAATTCAGCTGTTGGTCAGCTGACATGCACACCCTTCCCTTGTTATATATCTTTTTTTTTTTTAAAAAGAAAATAAAATCAGATGTCTGAGAGATAATTTACTTCTATTCCATGTAACTTGAATCATTTTTGTAGTGTCAACGCAAAGAATCTATCCATACATTAAATCATCTTAACAACCATTTCCTTTGAAACTGATCACCTACCCTTCCTTTTTGTTTTCTTCCAAAATTAATTCCCATTACTCTGAAAACTACAAATCAGGAGTGGGGGTTTGAGCTAAGCTAACTAGCATGCACAGCCTTCTTTAGGCTTGTTTTGGTCGTTGGAGAGTTGATCTGATCGGGAAAGTCATTGTAGAGCTCCACCTCACTCTCCTGAGCCAGGGCGTTCTTGGCCACAGTCTGGAAGGCCTGCTCCACGTTATGGCCTCTTTGGCGCTGGTCTCAAAGTAAGGGATCTCCCCTTGCTACTGCACCAGCCCTGGCTCGCTTTGGGGGTCACCTGCAAGCAGGAAAACCAGACGCTATCACATTCAAAGCATGAGAAGGAGATAATGTCAAAACTTTTCCTTATACTTTACACTGATTACAGAAACTAAGCCTGAGAGAACCGACAAGTGACTGTTTTCCCCTCAAATGTTCGTAGGTCCTGTTAAAACCCCATAACTCCAACCAAGTCAAGGGACATTACCCCACGCTGGTTTGGTTCAGACCAGTTACCCCTTAATGCCAAAATTTTTCGTTATTTTATCAGCAAAATCTCCAAAGACATGTGAACACCAATAATGTTTTATCACATACTTTTTTTTTTTAAACACTGGCATGTTTTTCATTGAATAAAACCAATAATATTGACTAAAATACTATTATTCTCAGAATGAAACACAAAAGATGTAAAGTCAGATGTATGACGTTTGTTCCTGGTTCCATCTTCCAAACAATTTACCTAATTTAGATTTGCAGCTTCTAGGGAGGTATGAAAATTCCTTAATGCTGCATTTAAACAACCTGAGAAACAACCAGAATAACCTAATACAGGACCCTGAAGGGAAAGCAAATTTACTAAACAAGCAGTTTTGTTCGGTTTCTCAAATCCAAGCCTTTAACTAACGTTAGACTAAAGGATGATGATAAACTCCCTGAAATGCAAAACATCAAAGTAAACAAAGCAGGAGTATTTAAGTTACTGACCAACATCAATGAAAACAAAGCTACTGGTCCTGATGGTGTTCCTGGCAAGCTCTTAAAATTATGTGCCAATGAATTGAGTGAGGTATACCAACTACTTTACCAAGCTTCACTGGACCAGGGAGTAATACCTGATGAGTGGCGAGATGCGAGCATTGTTCCTTTATTCAAAAAGGGTGACAAAACAAAAGCAGAGAACTATAGACCTGTATCTCTTACATCCATATCAGCAGAACTACTTTAACACATAATATATAGCATAATGGACCATCTTGACAAATATGACTTCTTAAATAATGCCCAGCATGGTTTTAGACAACAAAGGAGTTGTGAGACTCAACTTATAACAACTCTCAATGATTTAATAACGTCTTAACAACAGAACAATAGATGCATTTATAGCTTAGACAGATAGCAAATAGATGCAATTTTATTAGACTTTTCTAAAGCCTTTGATAACGTTGACCACGAGGGCCTGCTGCTTAAATTAGAACACATCGGCATTGGCGGTTCTTTGCTAAAATGGGCTAGATCATTCCTCGTGGAGACGCAGAAGCTGTTGTGAAGGGTTGTCATCCCATTGTAAACCAGTCTCGTCAGGTGTACCACAGGGAACTGTTCTGGGGCCCTGTTTTTCTTAATTTATATAAATGACATAAGTAGAAATCTCTCTCCTGGAACTACTATAAGGCTTTTTGCAGATGACAGTTTAGTATATAGAACAATCAGAAGCAAGAATGATACACGCATTCTACAAGATCTAAACGGTTTACAAGAGTGGGAAAGAACTTGGAAAATGGAATTTCATCCCCAGAAGTGCCAAGTGTTGCATATATGTAATAAACGCTCACCAACTAGATATTCTATTCATAACACTATTCTTAATAAAAACCAATGCTGCAAAATATTTAGGCGTGATTATAGATAGTCGTCTCAAATGGAAAGAACACCGAAAGAACGGTGTACTGCAAATGTATAGAATACTACAATCAGAACAAAAGATTACTGATTGGGAACTAACAGATTATGGATAAGAAACCAGCCAGAGAAAGGTTTCCTTTTCTTCCCTGCCCCCCTCCCATTTGCTTGCTCTATTACAACAAAATATGAAACACTACTAGAAAGAGCAATGTAAAAACTGACGCTGGGCTTGGTTATTTTTTGACACCATTGCTAAAATTCCTCATCACAGTCTTTTTCATACAAACACCACCACTACTGTCTGTCCCCTTGACCGATGTCCTGACTCATTCTGTCTCCCTTGCACAGAGAGCTCATTTCATGTGTTTAAATCATAACCTGTGAGGCAGTAACCACTGTGGGGAGTTGCAATGATGACCACAATAATCTGGCAATCGAATGACTAACTCTGCATGAATTGTTTGGATAGGGTTTTGGTAAAGGTTTTTTTCTTTTTTCTAAATGTTCAGAAAAAAAAAAACCCTCCTCAAAATGTTGTGTCAATTTTTTCTGTAACTCTTCCCCATCGGCTTTGGGTCTTTGGCTGGGCAGACATGATCGTAGAAGACCGCCCGAGTCCACCCAGAGGTCTGGCGTGGGTCTGGTTCAAATCTAGTTCACGTAGGCCTTTCCATGTGTACATGAACACCAAGTACAGGGAAGTATTCTGAAGCTGTTGCCTTGTGCCCTCAGGTGCTGTTTTGAGTCAGCACATTCCAATGGTTTGGTGAGGGATCCCACTGTCCAGTGCCAGTTCAGTGTTACCGACAGTTTTCCAGTAAAGGAGACCTGTTTCCAACTGAAACGCCTTCACAAGCTAGGAGCAAGGTACACGACAACCACTATGCCAGGACTGAAAGGGTAAACAGGGGTTTTGATTTTCCACCCACCTATTTTGACCCTCATGCACTCTAACAGTAAAATCTGATTTCTTTTCTAATTTTAGATATCAATTTACCTATCTAATGATATTTCTATGATTTTTCATGATAAAAAATGTTTAGCTACGGACAATTTTATAGACTGCTTAGCCTTTTTTTTTTTTTTTTGAACCAACCACATTCATGTTTCTGGTTGCAAGAATACCGAAAATTTCGCTTAACATAAAGATCAAGGACTATTATTTCACTTAACATAAAGATCAGGGACTATGTGTATGTGACCTGGAACTTTACATTCTAAATGAGGAATATGAAAATACTGTTAAATTTCATATTCTAAGGTATCTAGTTTGTTTTAAAGCCAACGGAAATCTCTAGCAAGCAAGGAAATGTTAAGGGAGAAAATAAATCATGGCACAGTTTTATGTACAGGTTCTTCCTTACCGCTCTGTTTTCCAAATCAATCTTGTTGCCAATAACCACAAAGGGGAAGTTCTCCGGGTCTCGCGGACTGGCCTGTATGAGGAACTCATCCCTCCAGCTATCCAACGCACGGAAAGTGTTGGGCATGGTGACATCAAAGACAAGAACACAGCAGTCGGCTCCACGGTAAAAAGCTACCCCCAAACTCTGGAATCGCTCCTGACCTGCAGTGTCCCATATCTGCAATGATACCAGTAACAAGAACAATGGGCAACACAAAAAAACATAACTTTCTTTGAAAAAAAAAAGTAACTATGCCTGTGTGTGTGTGTGTGTGTGTGTGTGTGTGTGTGTGTGTGTGTGTTTGTGTGTGTATGCATACGTGCGCGCACCGCGCATGCATGCTTTTCAAATTTTCATTTGAGCTAAATGGCTCCAGTCTACTCCGTCCGTTTCAAGTAGTATTGATATTCCCTTTCTTACCCTTATTCCTGCATTTCCCCATTTTTCTGTATTGATTCATGCCCCCTTCTTCCTGTGATGCATTCTGTCTGCCTTTTTTTTTTTTTTTTGGGTCCCGGCCTTCCTTGGGCTGAACTCTGAAGCAATCAAAGCTAAGTGAATTTTCGTTGTCCTATTTGTTTGTACCTTGCCTGAAGAAGACCTAAGAAATTGAAACGCGTCCTGTTTTGTCTTGTAACTCGTTTGTCCGTGTTTCTCTGGGCGGTTCGCTAACATTTATTTATAATCTATAACTTGACTGGAAGTCACTTTTGAAACTTTGTGTCGTTTCTGGACGACAAAGCTTCTAGTAATCCAGACAGTTTTCAAGATCTTGCACCAAAAAAAAAAAGTTTCATGATGCACAAAGCCACAATTTTCATATACTTATTTCAATTTGTATCAAAGTACAAAAGATCACAATATATCAGACCTGTCTACCTCAAAATTGAACCATTAGTAATCCACGGAGTAAATTTTAGTATTCTATGACCAAAAAAAGAGTATTTTCTCTTACCTTGAACTTTAATATGGATCTTACATCGCACAATTCTTGCAGCCAACTCACTGCGCTGTACTCACACTCTTACACTCACACTAACTAGCACAAGTGCACTACATACACACTGCACGTATCTCGTTAACCATCTCATTAAAAAAATGATATAATAATGCCCTCCTCCACTTCACCCCCCCCCCCCCCCCCCCCATTCCCCCCGCCCCCCACCCACCCACCCCACACACATACACACACACTGAGTGACAGACAGTCACACACATGTATACCCTTCATACAGTTTTATTTTCCATCTTTTTCTTCTCTTTGTACTGCCACTCCATCCCCTCTCCCCCCCCCCCCCCCCCCCCCCCCACTCCGCGTTTTTTGGGGTGGGGATGTAGGCCAGGGGGAGTGGAGCTAATTAACACTAGAAGTTAAATTGAAAAACACACCTTGAGCAATTTTGCTGTCACTAGTGTCAGGAAACATCTCCTTGAATAGGGAAAAAGACGATCGGTGTTGACAGGGACGGATTCACGTCAGCCACCAGCCTACACATCATGATCACCATCTCAGCATTTGTCACTTGCTGCTCCTGGTCCCCCACCAGACTTCGCCTTGGCCTTTTTCAATGCTTGTACAACTGAAGGTGTTCCTTTCACCATTTCAGATAGTTTTTTTTATGCCATTTTGAAAAACATGTTTTATGCAGTCGTTGTGTCCTCCATGAGCACAACTATAACCCGTTTCACACAAAACAAAGTTGGACCTTTTTTGAGCTTGGGACTTAGCACTTCCAAGTTTGCGTGGTATGCATTCAGGAAAAATAGTTCCTTTGTTTTGGCCACCTTCTTTTCAACATCTAGCTCTTTATCACTCTCATGAACACGTAATTTCGCTGGTGGTGGCATTCTCTTTGTGAATATCTGGTAGTCGTCACAATGAAAGATGGCCAACCATGGTGTAAGCGAGCAGTGCAAACTGGAACTAGGGACAATAACTCACGTCTTCAAACGAAAATACTTTTTTTTCTTTTCTTTTTTTTTTGGTAGCCAATGTTCGTAATTTTGTCCTACTCTGCGTATTATCGTATTTTCCATTGAAATTTCATAAAATATGTAAAAAAATCGTAGGGTAGGCAGGTCTGATATATGCTTTTGATGAAACTTCTACGAACCAGAGATTAAGATTATCACATCAAAATCTTGCCAATATGGAAAATATGCAAACACAATCTTGCCCATCAGGACCATACCAAGACAATTTTCCAAGTTCTGAAGTTCTAGTTTGCTCCCCAAAACAAGCAGCCAGGCAAAATACAAAAATCAGTTTACATCCGTACATTTAATAAATAACTGTATAAGGAATACCAACTGACAGCGTCAAATATTAAGGGCATACCATCATTGCACTAACTGAATTCTTTTTTTTTTATCCGACAGAAAGCACTTACACATGTTGCAACAATATTCTCTCATTAGTGAGATGTGAAATAAACGTCAAGGCATAAAATCTGAAAGCACAAGGTGTATCATTCTGACACTAAGTGTGGCATACCACATTTAAGTATAGCACTCTTGTGCATTATAACTTAGCACTTTCAGTCACACTTTGCTTCCCACTCCACATGATGACAGACTATGAAGAAGAAAGTCTCAGTAGTAATTGCATAGTTTCAAGATGGCCTACAAAAAAATCAAATCGGACAATTAAACCAACTGATAAGACTGCAAAATCATGATCATCATTAAGATTTTCCTGATGCTTTTTCTTCCTCCCCTCACTGAATTTGGCCATATTTTTTTTAATGAAATAAGTCTACAACCTAAAAAAGAACTTGGCCATATTTTTATTAAATAAGTCTACAGCCTTAAGATCTAAGTTCTCTCAGTTCCATTAAGTCACCTGAAAGTCTGTGAAGCTGTTCTTAAACTGTTTTTCTCTCTCAACTTTTGGTTTCCTTTTGGCATGGCATTTTAACCCAAAGTGTGGCGGTGTTAACACAGTCAATGAAATTGTATCAATGCTACGCCAAAGTGTGTCACAGAGCAGATCCTGGGAGACCAATCTGTAATTGTGTTCCATGTATATCTAAAACAACATTTTCCTTGAATTCCTTTATTCACGTAAGTAGCCACTTTTAGATCAGCATGCCCCATCTCCCGCCCCATCACACACATACATACACACACTGGAGTTTACATCTGTGTCAAAATCCCCATCACCACACATACATACACACACTAGGAGTTTACATCGGTGTCAAAATCCCCATCACACACATACATACACACACTAGAGTTTACATCGTGTCAAAATCCCCATCAACACACATACATACACACACTAGGAGTTTACATCGGTGTCAAAATCCCATCACACACATACATACACACACAGGATTTACATCGGTGTCAAAATCCCCATCACAACAAAATACATACACACACTAGGAGTTTACATCGTGTCAAAATCCTTTTTGGCAGCTTCTGGTTTCCATTAAGTTCAATGCTGAGTTTTTTTTTCTCGATAACGGTGATGTTCTTAACTAAGTTTAACTGTGGCTAAACTGGTTATCCACCAATTTCAATTAACTGTTACAACAAAATACAATCTTTGATAGAAATGCTATTCTCCATAACTTATAACAAATAATAAAATCAGAACTCTGAACTGAAAAATGTATTAACAGTATCCAAATACTCAAAAATATTAAGTGTCATACCTGCATTGTGACTAATCTGTCATCAACCATAACTTCTTTTGTGAGGAAATCAGCTCCAATGGTTGCTTTGTACTGGTTGCTGAACTTTTTGTTGACATACTGGTTCATCAATGATGTCTTGCCGACACTGAAAAATGAAAGTAAAATTAAATCACTTCCTTCCTCTTCATCAATATGAAGTGTACTCTACAGCAACCTTCAATGGGACATATCTGATAGCCAACAATTAGGGCAAACAACCAAGAATCAAAGAATCAAGAATGCCCCACACTTTCAAAAGAGCTTTGGCCGTCTGAAGCCATAAAGCTAACATCAGCAGCATCACTGCATGCAGTAGTGCAGTGGTCCGTGTCCCCGGCTGCAGGCTGGGAGGTCATGAGCTCGAGTCCCTTCAAAGGATTCATTCATTAGTCAATACCTTTCAATCCTGCTCTGCTCCTTCCCACAGATGAATGCGATAAAAGCTCCAATGGGACCGGAACCACACTGTTGAGATTTATCCCTGGATGGATTTGCCTCCAGCTGTTTTACTCATAATCCCTGACTAGGACTGCACATGTTTCTATTTTCCAGGCCTGGTTTATGCTGGAACATATCATGTAAGGAAGTGTTGACTATAGCCCCTGCCATGTCATCTCCCTCTCAGCCTAAAAATGGAACTCCAAAGCATCATCTTGATCATCCATCTATTCAACCATCATTAAAAAAAATTTTTTTAAAAACTCAAGAGTCTTTGGCTTTTGTTACCATGCTCTCATGACAACCCATAGTTGTTTTCCTGTTAATACCCTACCCACAGGGAGTTTGTGTCCAAGCTGTCAACGTCAACAACAACATGGGGAGTCAGAACTGTCGTTGGACAAATATGGGAACACCTTCCACAAAGGGACATTCAATCAGCTAGTTCTATGACTACACAATTACTGTTGCTATTAGGAAGCTCAACAGAGAGCACTTAGAGTAATTTACATCTTCACAGGCACACCTGAAGGCCACCAAAATGACTGCATAAATGTGGAATTTCAGAGATCCAGATCAGTAGGTGGCATCTTGAGAAATGCATGAAAGATAATGTGGCAGAGTCTGAAAATATCAGGCATGCTAACCCCAAAATCTTTCCATCTGGATCAGACAATGTAATATTGGGAGCAAACCAAACTTTTCAATATTTCATGGAACACAGTTTATCTTTATCATGTGATGCCGTGCAAATGCACACGTTTTCGTGCTCACACACTCACATATAACAATCACCATGACTGGTGGAGAATGCACACTTGAAGATAGTGCACAAAAAACAAAAGTTTCCCCTTCCGTTCTAACTGTTAACATAAATAGCGTTCACTGTATCATTTCTTGAATATCTGGCAGCATTCCCCCCCCCCCCCCCCCCCCCCCCCCCTCTCCAGTGGTGGGATTTGCTATCTTCTCCGTCAGTCTCACACATTCTGTGTTGTTCTCGACAGCCTGCATTTTCTCTAAAATTCAATTCAGTGAAGTCTCTTCCACTGCTGGTTATGGAGTTATGCGCACCACAGAGTTTGAGTTACAACTTCCCATCTACCATCAGGTTTATCAACCAGCAAACAAAGTGTGCGTCCATTTGGTTTTTTTCTTTGTTTTTTTTCCCTCCTGAGAAACACGCATAAGATCCCGAATGGTCATCCATTCACACGTTTTTCAATGACAGCTACCAATAATCTGGGACTGCAGGCATATATGAACCATGGACTTTCAAAACAATTCACTACTTATTTTCCACAAGTCTGAATATCTTTGGTTTTTTTTGTTTTGTTTTTTTGCTGTCCCAACCTCTGCGCCACCTCAGAGGCAGTGCATCCACACCGCTCATTCCGACACCCGTCCACAGCCACAGCCCGGTCGGCCCCGCCACAGCCCCGGCACCGGCACTCCACAGGGAGCAGTCAATGTCAAGTCGTCAAGAGACAACCCACCGGAGGAGACACTGCACTGCTGCCTAGTCACTTCGGTGGTGTTCAGTGGCGCCTGTTCTGATCTAACATACGCAGGACACCACCTACTAAGCCCCCTACTGATGACAATAACTGCTTAGTCGCGGAGCCGGTGTGAGTAAACTCTCTCTCCGGAGGTGCCACCACGTCTGTCCAACGACAGCCCCCACAGACTCACCGATACCAGTGACCCTGACGGAACCAAACCAAGGCCATAGACGTGGAGAGGACATCGAAATTGAGGTCACCATGAGAGCAGGGCATGAAGGGCCACAGAATTTGACTTTTTTTTGGGGGGGGATACTGGTCGATGAGAATGATGATGATTAAGATGATGCTACGGATTTCCATTTCGGTCTGAGACTACATGACAGGGCTGTACTCTACGCTTCCTTTCATAATATATCCCGGCGTCAACCAGGTCCGTGAGATACTGGCACCTGCAATGTTGGTCAGGAAATTTGAGCAACACTCTCAGAAACGCATCCATTAAGTGGATGAAACTCGACTGTGTGGTCCCAGTCTTCCCAACTGAGTCCGCAGCAAACTCAACTCTGGGAAGGAGCCGGTCGAGGCAGGAAAAACCTACATGACTCTGATGGGATTCGAACCCTGGACCTCCCAGCCGGGAGTCTGCGACGCTAACCCACACCATGGCGGCTGGTAAGTCTGAATATCTTAGTTCAGAATGAAAGGATGAAATTTTCAAATCAGGAAACTTGGAATGTACACAGAGTCTGTGGCAAACCCACAAATATTTGTGACATTTCATCCTGGCTCATACTTGTACTTTATAACTGAAAACATCTTAGCTAAATCAGATCTGCCAAATTACATGACCAAACACTGACACTGGTCCTGTATTTTACATTAACCCTTTGCCTCCCTTGGCTTAACTGTAATTTTCTAAACCTTTCAGTTTAACATGGTGTATATCCATGATCTGTGACGCTTCAAGTTCTTATTTGGGTTTACTGAATTCTCAGTTCAATTCTCTGAAAAGTCATACATAAAAAATCATTACCGACATGTGTTTCTGGGTTCACATCTTCCACTGATCCTTGAACTGCGGCTATATCCGCAGTCAGGAGTGAAACATTTAAATTTTCTAATCACTGTCAGTATGCTTGAACATCTCTATAACATTCATAAAAATGTTATGCAGAGGTGGCTTGTTACAAAAAGGTAGACTGTCAGATATACACAAGAACTGCTGCATGTGAAACTCACATTGGACTTTTTGTCAACAGTATACACATGGCTCTATCAAGCAGCAAAAAAAATCATCAATCTTTTATAACAGACATTCATATACATTTATGAACTGATTCATTAAAAGATCTCACCAAACCTGTCCCCTCCTGATACTTTCAAGTTCAACAGAGTTACTTTATCTAAATCTTTAACAGTTCTCAATAACAGTGAAACTGTGGCTTCTTCTTTGGCTGACATACATTTAGATTGAACAAGACACCTTGAAGTGAAAACCAAAGATACAGCAACAAAACTGTTGACAGCTGTCTGTTCTTTTTCTTTTACTGTAAGTGGGTCAGTTCAGCCATCACACAAAGAAATGACTATTTTGATCTGGCACCACATGACCAGACTTGTTTTGTGTCAATAGAAATGCCAGTAGTGCAGTTTTCCACAAAAATGAGCTGGTGGTGTCTTGCTATTATTGGTCCTTAAAGTTAAATATGTGCACTACATCTGGTTGGACAGCAAATATATGTCGATCTTGCACAGCTGAAGTTTTCTGAACAGAAAACAGATTTCCCAGAAGAAAAAAAAAAAATCAGAAAATTGGGAGCAATGAAGTAATCAAGATAATCTAACTTACCCACTATCACCAAGTATAATAACTTTCAACAGCACTTTCTTTCTGGATGCCATCGTGAAACTTTGTCAGGCCTCAGATCTGAAACAATCAATCAACAAAACCATCATCATTACCCTAATACTGCAGCTGAAGAGAATCGCTCTATATACCAACTTAAGGAATCATTAAAAACTGTAATTCAATGGATGCAACCACAGTTTTGTACTAATCTTCTTTTCTTAAATTTGTGCTGAAATCTGAAAATCAATCCAAGTAAATTATACATCCTGTCCTTGTGAATAAAGCTAACTTCCACGACACAGGACTTCAGATATATCAAAACAAGGCTGCTAGTAGACAACAATCTGCCCAGAAAGCTGGAAAGAGTGACCTTCTCATGCCAAGGTTTGTCCTTTAGTCTTTGATCATTACACTCAACAAGCAATGACTGCCTCCATTTGTTCTTCACACTTGATTCCAGTGGCAAAGCATTTCTCATTCACTAAATTTCATGACACTATCAAGACCTTACCTAATGATATCATGAACTACAGAGTGGACAGTAGAAATCATGAAACGAAAAATTACCCTTATAATGACGGTATCAGGCTTGACACTGGTTTTAACTTATTTAAGTCATGGAAGTCAACCAGTGCTCCCTTGTTTACACACAAAAATTCTAGTAAAACTGGGTCCATGAAAGGATAATGTTGAAAGCAGCTGCCAATGGTCAGCGACTCTGGTTTCCGTAAAAAGTGAGAGAGAAGGCTAGCCTAGACAATGGACCTTTGGTGAGTTCAAGTTTTGATGGAAAACATACATGGAGACGGAAATAACTTAGGGAAATTTTCCTAGGCTTGAACTATGCACCACATTTTGCTGGGCCAAAGCCTGAAAAGTGGCACTCCTGGTACTTCATGAAATTTTAAATTATCGCTAATAGATGGGCATGCAGGTTTGCCCGAGGACAGGTAAAACTCTATAACTACCTGTCTAATGGGCGCGTCAGGGGGAAAAAAAAGTCCTACCCTGAACTGTTAATGACTCCCACATGTGACAAAATACTACACACAGATGTAGGGCAAAAGTGGGTGGAACCAACACGGAGGAACAAAGCCACAGATACCTTCTTTGCGTGGTCTAATCTCCTTAATCAAGAATTTCACTATTTCCTCAGATCAGCTGTGCCACTGCAGCACTTTCATCACTGTAATGCATAGATGACTTAAACAGTGTCACCAACTTCCGCATATCTTAAGTGCTCAGGATGAAGATACTCCCCACCAAACCACCTCCCCCTTCATATTCCACCCTTTTCTCATGAAAGATAGCTGCCTCTTCTATTCCTGTGTCATGACCAACATCAAGCTGCTGAAGAAGCACATCTTAATAATGGTTTTTTTTTTAAGTTTTAAAAACAGCTCACTAACATGTTCACATCTATGGCTAGATATATCTGGCAATTGTAGTCATATACAGTTTGCCAACAAATCTCATTTCACCTGCAAAGCCTGATACACAAACATAAGACTTCTTTTTAAAGGATGACTTACTTCTGCTCTTCTACTATATCGATTTATACAGCTCCTTAATCACAGGTGCACTCCTCTTGCCCTTCCCTAAGCACTGCCCCATACTCCTCCACTCCATTGCTCAACCCATCTTGACTTTCCCTCTTTCTTTTAACCTCCTACCACTGGTAAAGATGGCAGAAAGATAGCAGCAGTCCCCTGATCTCAACTCAGCTATTCCATATGCAGCAGGAAAAGGCTACATCATTTCTAGCAAAGCCTTTTTTCCCCATCTTTCAGTTTGCTCCTCCATCCTCCTAAACCCACTCCTTTTTCCCCCACAAACACACCTTCACATACTCCCATCCTCCTCTCTCTTTCCGCCCCTCCCCAGTACCCTTCCCCTCCTTTCAGCCCTTCTTCAACCCCCACCCCCCTCCCACTCCGCTGGTTCCAATCTGCAATCATGATTACTATCTTCCCTTAGGTATCCCTGAATGAAAGCTCACATTAATGTTGACCTATTCTAAACATGTCATCAACAATGTATGATGAACACATGACGTCTTATTTAGCATATCTGACACCATCTGAGTTGATACTTTCACTTCCAATATTCCCAGGATTAGTTAACTTTCTATATTTTGGCAACACTGAACAATGTAAAATCAAGATGAAATGGCACAGCTTTTATGCAGATTTGTTTTTGTTGAAAAAAAATCATGGCTTTTTCATGCTTCTTAAATGATACTTATTTTGTCATACTTCACTATATATTTGGCAAGATATATGTGGCCTATGCAGGTCCCACATTCAGTAATAATTGATATAATATATTTATTTTCACCTGCACTCCTGGTAGACATTACACTGAAAGGTCAAATCTTCATAGAACGTCACTTAACATTTGTTGCACTAGTGAGTATTTGCATATTTTCATCATCTAATCTCTCTTTTATCAGTGTGTAATATATACTGTAAAGCATGTGACAAATTAACTCAAAAAAAAAATGCATCCCTTCAGGCAATGAATTTAAAATTTTGAAAGGAAAGGCAAATTGTGGTATCTTCTCATGATTATGCAAGAGTAATACTTTCATGAATACCAATGGATCACTCTTCAATATACTGCCAGTACAGTTACACACATATTTAGTCTTTGCTTTATATATCGTCATCATATAACTTGTATGGAAATGTGCACACACTGCTCATTTTGTATCAATTATATCATCATAAGGCTAAGATCTATGCATACATTTTCCACATGAACATAACAGCAATGTTCATTTCAACTTCTTGCTTTCAGACAGTCAGCATTCTGATCATTTAATATATTGATCAGAGAACATTACTAAATTTCATGAACCAATCATAGAATGTTTTAGTTCTTGGCCTTTTTTTCCCTCACATAGCAAGAATCCCTGGAATATGCCAGCTAACTCTTACCAAAGTTTTGCCCCGTTGAACTGACAATGTGGTACAAAATGCCACACTTGCCAAATTTGCATAAATTCCTGTCATCCAAACTCTATGAAACGCATCTTTGTTGAACTCATTTATTTTCCATTTGAATACTTGCCACCTGTTACAGATTTAAAAAAGAAATTTTGAATATGGTGGTCACTTTCAAACCTCAAGCTAAACCTTTGGTAGACAGGTGGGATTTTTTATCAACTAGCTTCCTTGCCTTGAGAAAAGCAAACTTCTCCAGCCCTGCAAATCCCATGAGACTCTCATGAGTATTAAAGAAAAAAAAAGTTTGATTACCATACCATCCCTACCCCCCTTTTTTCACCCCTTTCAATGACAAACAAAAAAAATGTTAACATTCACCAAAAAGTGTGTGTGTGTGTGTGTGTGTGGTGTGTGTGTGTGTGTGTGTGTGTGTGTGCATGTATGAAAAAGCATACAGAAAGTGTGTGAGAGGGTGGACTGTGGCAGCGATCAATGTCACATCACAGAGTGAAAATATGAACTGAAGGAGAGAAGAAGGGGTGGGGATGGAGACAAGAGAGACAGACAGAGACAAAGAGAGAGATCGACAGACCAACAGCTTGTTGGAAACAAATGGACAAAGAGGCAAAAAAGACAGTAAGGCAGAAATGGATATACAAGCACCTGCGAAAGTGGAATACAGTGAAATAACATGAATGACACTAACTTATCAATGCATTTTGGGGTATGCTCTGCTGGAATCAAATCTGATACATTCATTTGATATTTCATGAGCTAGATGATTATCTGAATTTGGAATGATCTGGTGCTATATTTTTGGGAGTCAAATTGAGAATATTCATCAGATACCTGAGAAACTTGAGATTACAACGCCGTTAAATTTTGTTACTAATAGATTTCTTTTCTAAATTCTTGAGGGTATGTTGTTGTTGTTGTCGACCCTGGCTAAAAGACTCCATGTATTCAAAAGCCGAATTCTTGGGAATCACTATGGTAAAAAATGCATCAGACTGGGATGAAGAAAACATAGTTTGTACCGTTTTTGATTACCGCCTACATGGAGCCAATCTCCAACTTCGGGGA
Organism: Conus ventricosus; assembly: GCA_018398815.1. Lineage (NCBI taxonomy): Eukaryota > Metazoa > Mollusca > Gastropoda > Neogastropoda > Conidae > Conus > Conus ventricosus. Next base: position 4,856,969 of record CM031604.1, on the reverse strand, counting down.
TTTTGAGACTGCATAGTTTGTCATCAGGAGCTTGTCACAACTGAAGAAACCCGCATAACGAGCAGAGCATAACAACATTTGATGTAGCCATGGTGTCAGCTAGTCAATTAGCCTGAACAGCCTTAAGCAAGGCACATGAGGGATTGATTCACATCCATCTTCTGAATTCCTGACAAGGTTTATAATCAATTTAATTCATGGAGGTTTATTTCGTGAATGTCAATAGTCAACAAATAATGAATAACTCCTGAAAAAAACAGAGCTTTCCTAAAGTAATCTCTGAATATGCATCCTTTACAGTACAAAATTGGTAGTTGGCTTCAAGTGGAAGAGCCTGCCACCGTTGTCCACTACAAAGAGAAATGAAGATGAGAGGAGAGAGAGAAGAGAGGAGAGGGAGATGAAGAGAAATCTACGCTTTCGAATGGGAGAAAGAGCTGACCTTTTCAATCTGCATTTTCACTTAGTTCTACTACTTCATTCTAACTTGCCTATTTGGGGATTTGCGTCTCGGAGCTGATGAAGCTCAACCCAATTTTGTTGAACATAATTAAACTCAAACTGTGTTGTGTTGGCATTGACAGAAAGATCCAATGTATCACCACCTGAACATGACAAACTAAACGCATATAATGACATACAGTGACCGACTTCACATCGTCTATCCATACTGAACACTGATATATGGAGAGATAACGAACGGAACGGGCGTATTCCCTGTCACAGACTCACAGTGACTGTGCGACTGTGTCGTCTGCAGCTAGTTTCACAGCTGATAATTGCCACATAAATACATCATCGTCACAGCTGAAAACTTCCCTTGCAAACATAGTTATCATACAACAGATAATCATCACATATTTTAATTATACTCACAGATGTTACTGCGTTGTTCCTACCTATATGTCGTGTTTTGATTTATTGACCATCCAAGTCCTAGCCTAAGATCTCTCAATATGGCGCAAAATCTCGTGACCACTTACGTCATATTCCCATCATGCAACAGAACTTCCCTAAACAAAAAGCAGACGACACTGTGCCGTCAAACGAGCTTCGACTGTTTTATGGACAATCAACGATGTAGAGGGATGCTACACCTCTGGAACAACTTTTTCTCATACTCATCGAAAGACACTCTCTCATTCCTTATTAGCCCCTTACCCATTCCCTCTCCAGTTCTTTCGTTGCAACAGCATAGAATCTCTCTCTCTCTCTCTCTCTCTCTCTGGGACCTATGAGCTATTTCTTATGCTATTTGCCGACGATGTAATTCTATTATCTGATACGGCAACTGGTTTACAATCACAGATAAACGCTCTGAAAGAAGAAGCAGATAGGCTTAACCTAACTGTAAATTTAGATAAGACTAATATTATAGTGTTTAGGAAAGGAGGTCACTTGTCAAGAAGAGAAATATGGTGGTATGGTAATCTGGAAGTGAAGGTGACAAACTGTTATAAGTATTTAGGTATGTTTTTTACAACTAAGCTGAGCCTAAATGTAGGGTGGGTTGAAACTAGTCATAAAGGGAAAAGAGGAGTCATTGCAATCCTAAAAACAATGAGGAAACTACGGTCATCTGATTTGTCACTGTTTTTGAAATTGTTCGATTCACAAATTAAGCCATTGCTGTTGTATGCGTCTGAAATATGGGGACTTCATCAGAATGAACATATGGAAAAAATGCATCTTTTTGGTATAAAACGTTTTCTTAATGTGCCTTTACACACATCTAATCAGATGATGTATGGTGAAACAGGGCGATATCCGCTGTATATCCATGCCTACGTAAAATGTATTAAATTTTGGTTAAGACTTGTCAAATTACCAGAGTCCAGATTATGTAAACAAGCGTATCTGATGTTAACACAGCAACTAGAAAAGGGAAACTGAACTGGTTAAGTAAGGTTAGAAAAGTTTTGAATGAATACGGATATGGTATAGTATGGCTGAATGAGGGAGTAGGAGACGAGTACATCTTTTTGTCAGAATTTAAGGATCGATTGATCTCCTGTTTCAAACAAAACTGGCACTCAAATTTAGAAGATAATGGTATATATTCATGGTATCTTTCATTCAAAAGCTATATGGAACCAGAGAAATATTTGTCAACAATTCCAAACAAGTGGCACAGAGATATCTTTGTAAGATTTCGAACAAGAACATTGGGTTTGTATGCTAACAGGAGATGGTTTTCTGTCGAAAATATTGACAAGTGTCCCGTCTGCTTAGAAGAAAATGTTCGTGAAGACGAAATTCATTTTGTATTTCACTGTGCTGCTTATGCCAGCATTAGACAAACATGTGCTTTGTTCTATATGCCCATGGCTGCACAACAAAACCTTAAAACCATGCTTTCTTCTGAAAGAGAAGATATAAGCATGTGTCTAGCAAAGTATGTCGCAGAGGCATATAAAATTCGAAAAGGTAAATTGGAAAATGGATGATTGACTTCTGAACAAACCTAGAGGATATATCACCTTATGTTTGTTATTTAAGAAATGAAAGAAGCTCAGTTCTTCTAACTTAGCTTGTTGGTTCTTTTGATGATGATGATGACGATAATGAGTGTATCTATGAGTTCATGTATGTGCGCGCGCGCGCGCACGCGCGCGCGCGCGCGTGTGTTGTGTGTGTGTGTGTGTGTGTGTGTGTGTGTGTGTGTGTGTGTATGTGTGTGTGTGTGTGTGTGTGTGTGTGTGTGTGTGTATGTGTGTGTATGAGAGAGAGAGTGAGGGAGTGAATGTATGCACCAGTGATTTGTTAGTTTTGTGAATCCCCTTTCAATCATCTCCCCTTGACATGAAGACTGCAAGTCATTGTCAATAAACAATTTGTCATTGTCATTGTCATTGTCATTCTCTCTCTCTCTCTCTCTCTCTCTCTCTCTCTCTCTCTCTCTCTCTCTCTCTCCAGTGTGTTGTCATCTTCTTCTCCTTTTGCAAATGTCCGGCAGTCGACATTGTCAGTAATAATTTACTGGTATTAAGCGGACCAAGAATAAGGTAGGTGGGGACAACAAATGATTGGGCTTGATTAAGCACTCCCCATCTGACCGCGCTGAGGAAGGGGAGTCAAAACAACGTGCCAAGGTTTTCGTGAGTGTTTCCCCGGCCCACTCTGCAATAGTAGTAGTAGTAGTAGTAATAGGGACCGGCTTTTTTTAGCCTTAGGCCTTACGGCCTATTTGCGTCCCCTCATTATTTTTCAATTTAAGTTCGGTCTGGTTGCATGCCTGTCATAAATAACATTATATTCAATCCACACTATAGAAAGCATCTTTCAATTTAGGGTCTTCATCTAGGAGTTTTTTAAAGCTGTTGATATCAGGTGCATATTTGGTGTTAGTAGGCAGTGCATTCCAATATTTAGCAATTCTCAAGGTAAAACAAGACTTTCTTTTGTTAGTATGACAATGCCTAATAAAAATCTTGCCTTCATTATTTCTTGTGCAATCCACTTCTGAGAATTTGAAAAGCGCATGCACATTGACATCATCATAATTATGGAATATTTTAAAAAATTGGATCAGGTCTCCTCTGATCCTCCTTCCTTTCAGTGAATGTAATTGGAGATAGTGCAATCTTTCATTATAGTTTAAATTCCTACATTCTTTCAGGATTTTAGTAGCTCGCCTTTGTACATTTTCTATCATTTTTGACTGTCTCTTGAGATGGGGACTCCAAATTACATTAGCGTATTCGAGATGAGGTCTAACAAATGCTTTAAATAACTTGATAAATGTCTCCTTCTCTAGGAAGGTAAAAGTTCTCCTGATGAGTCCCATCATCTGATTTGCTTTGTTCACCACTCTCTGGATGTGAGGATCAAAGGATAAATCTTTATCAAAGGTTACTCCCAGATCTGTTTCTTCATCACATGTATTTATTTTCTGCAATTCGTCATTCACAATCATAGTATATTCAAACTGTTTATTCTTTTTGCCAATGTGCATCACCTTACATTTTGCTACGTTGAAGTAAAGGTTCCATTCATCTGACCATTCTTGTAGCTTGTTTATGTCCTGTTGGATCTTTGTGCTATTTGTTGCCTTATCATATATTTTTGTGTCATCTGCAAATATTTTGCATGTGGTTTGAGTCATGTCCGGTAAATCATTAATGAACACAGTGAATAATATGGGCCCTAGGATACTACCCTGTGGAACTCCACTTAGGACCTCAGATGTCTTGGATCTCTCTTCTCCCACTCTCACTAACTGTGACCTTCCTTTAAGAAAACCTCTGATCCAGTTTAAAACATTACCAATTACTCCATATGCTTTTAGTTTAGTTAGCAGCCTTTCGTGGGGGACAGAATCAAATGCCTTTCTAAAATCCAAGTACATTATATCAATTGGCTCCCCATTATCTACCAATTCTGTTAGGTTGTCTATTACTTCTAGTAATTGTGTGACACATGATCTCCTCTTCCTAAATCCATGTTGGCATTTAGCATATAAGTCATTTTCAGTAAAATGAGCAACTACCACATCCCTTACAAAGCTCTCTAAAATCTTACATGCAATACAAGTCAAACTCACCGGCCTGTAATTACCTGGGTCTGTTTTGGAACCTTTTTTAAATATAGCTGTGACCTCTGCAGTCTTCCAATCTCTAGGCAAGGATCCTGTTTCTAGGGATTTGTTAAATATATTGCATAGTGGACTAGCTATCTCATCACTTACTTCTTTTAACACTCGTGGTGGAATGCAATATGTTGTCAGTCCTTTTTTTTTTCTGTCTCTCCTTCCGTCTCCCTCGTACGCAAGTTCCAGGGGAAATTGTTTTAGCAAAGCCAATCTAGGTACATGATCATACCAACGTAATTTCTTTTTCTATTTTTTTTTTTCCTGATGTCAGATCTTCATATAGCCTAGTCCTGGAAAACGGCTACAGTTATACCAGTATTCAAAAAAGGTACAAGAACAGACCCAGGGAATTATAGACCAGTGAGTTTAACATGCATTATATGCAAAATTTTAAAATCATTTATTTGGGAGGTTATTGTTAAACATATGGCAGAAAATAAATTATATGTTGAGTGCCAACATGGATTTCGTAAAAACAGATCTAGTTTAGAGCCAGGAGGAGTTGTGAAACCCAACTGCTGACACTATTCCACGACGTCGCCAAGAATCAAGATAGTAAACGACAGACAGATATATGATCATTCTGGACTTCTCCAAGGCCTTTGACAAGGTCCCTCACAAACGCCTCCTCCGTAAGCTGGACCATTATGATATACGACGATCGACGTTGGACTGGATCAAAGCCTTGCTTTCCGACCGCTCGCAGATTGTTGTAGTCTTCTTCTTCTTCTTCCTAAAATACTGGTTCACTCAAAAACGAGTAGGTCACCAGCGCGCATGTTAAAAAGTAAAATAAAATAACATAAAATAGTGCGACTCAGACTGTTGGCCCCTGGAGCAAATTTGGCAACAAGGGGTCGCACTAGATATTCAAGAAGTTAAAAGCAATGGCCAAATTCAGGCCCAGGTAACAGTAAAATATCTGGGGAAGTAAAAAATAGAAAAACATCAATATGCAGATCTCAAAACTGTTGTATCAATTTGTTTTTTAAAAGAGATTGCATTTGTGGCAATCTTGATGGCACCCGGCAGTGAGTTCCACAGCCGTACAGAACTGGGATAAAAAGAATGTAAGTGGCTGTCAATATTTGATGCAGGTATGGTATAACATTGACCGCCACTCCTGGTGCTACTTTTATTCAATACTAGTTGTTCCATTGGAATATCAATTACTTTAGCTCTGCCTTTGAAGAAGATGTTAAGTTTGATAAAAGCTCTTCTCTCTTCTAAGGGTTTCCATTCTAATTTCCTCATGTTCTTCCTAGTATTCCCCTTTTCTCTGATGTGGTTCCCTGTTACGAACCATGCTGCTCTCTTCTGAATCTTTTCGAGGTTATCAATGTCCTTTAGATGGTAAGGATCCCAAACTGAGTAACCATATTCCAGTACTGGTCTAACTAGTGTTTTGTAGCAGTCGTCTTTTACCTTTTGGGGGCAGTCATTGATATTCCTGTATAAGAAAGCTAAGATGTTATTTGCTTTCTTACATACTAAATTGTAATGTTCTTTCCATTTGAGACGACTATCTATAATCATGCCTAAATATTTTGCAGCATTAGTTTCTTTAAGAATAGTATTATGGATAGAATAATCTGATCTAATTGGTGAGCGTTTGTTACATATACGCAACACTTGGCACTTTTGGGGATGAAATTCCATTTTCCAAGTTCTTTCCCACTCTTGTAAAGCGTTTAGATCTTCTTGTAGAATGCGTGTATAGTCGACAATGAAAGATCAGAGCCAGCACCTGTCATCAGCGGAGTCCCACAGGGGACAGTTCTAGGGCCGGTACTTTTTCTGATCTTCATCAACGACATGCCTCAGAACATCAAGGCCAACATCAGACTATTCGCTGATGAGTGCACAGTCTATTGCACCATTAAGACCAGCCAAGACTGCAAGGCGCTCCAACAAGATCTCAACTTACTCAATGATTGGGAACAACGGTGGGGGATGGAATTTCACCCCGAAAAATGTAATGTCCTTACCTGCTCAACATCAAGAAACCCAATCAACTTCAACTACAAACTTAAAGGACATACCCTGGACCACGTCGACAGCTCGAAATATCTTGGCGTCGACATATGAAGTGACCTCAACTGGAAAGATCACGTTACAAGAGTCACTAACAAGAAGTGACCTCAACTGGAAAGATCACGTTACAAGAGTCACTAACAAGGCCAACAGCATAGTAGACTTCCTGAAAAGAAACCTGAAGATCTCCAATAAAGCCACCAAAACCAATGCTTACCTAACACTGGTTCGCCATCACCTGGAATATTGCTCATCAGTGTGGAGTCCGTACAAAGCAGGGCAGAAGAAAAAGATCGAAATGGTGCAAAGAAGAGCAGTCCGAATATACTGTTCAAAAAAAGTTAAGGACCAACATTGAGAATGCACAAAAACTTTTTAAAATTAACAAAAATTCAATTGTACCGCCTTTGTGGTCCAAACAAATTGAACCACACGCACAAATTGACAGTGAATGCGGCAACTGCAATTTTGTGGCAGACATTTCTCACGCGCCTTGAAAAACACATGTCGCGACTTGTCATTTTTGGAACAAATTGGGGTGAATTTCTGATGTGTTTGGGATCCGAGGAGCATGTGCTGAATCAAAATCATGTGAAGCACGAGCTAAATCAGGCTGTAGGTCATAACGTATGCTCAACCAAATGTCTTTAAAAGCCACTGTACTGGCGAAAAATGCAATGCAACAGCATGCCTCCACGTCGAAGACTGAACGAGCTGGATCGAGAAAGAGCAATAGGATGGCTCCAAGAAGGAGTTGCAGTCTGGGAAGTGGCACGGAGACTTGGGGTATCACACTCTGTTGTTATCAGACTCAGACAACGCTTTCAAGACACAGGAAGAGTGCAAGAATGACCACGCTCTGGTCGACCCAGAATAACAACACCACGAGAGGACCGATACATTGAAAGGCAGGTCACACAAGAAAGAACAGCAAGTGCAAACAACATCAGACGTCGCCTTAGAGATGCCACCAACACTGTTGTCAGTGATCAGACCATACGAAACCGCCTACACGCCGCTAACCTCCGTGCTCGACGACCAGCCATAAGACCTCGTTTGACTGATGCCCACAGAGCAGCACGCCGAGTATGGTGTACGCAGCACGTGAGATGGACACATGAACAGTGGGCTAACGTGATGTTTACAGACGAGTCGCGGTTCTGCCTGGATCCCACCGATAGACGGAACAGGGTCTGGAGACCCCATGGGGAGCGTTTTGCAGAAGAAGCTGTCCTGGAAAGGAACCGCTATAGTGGGGGATCCGTTATGATTTGAGGCTGCATAAGCACACGCAACACAACGGTTCTCTACAATGTGGCAAGGAACTTGAATGGTGTTCGCTACCACACAGAGATTTTGCAACCCCTGGTGCTGCCAGCCCTTCAACAGCTTGGACCTCAGGCAGTCTTTCAAGACGACAATGCACAGCCCCTTCGCACCAGAGCAGTGAACACGTTTCTCCAAGCTGCTGGTGTCAACAAAATGCAGTGGCCCGCAAACAGCCCAGACCTGAACCCCATCGAACATCTTTGGGATGAGCTGGGCCGGAGACTGCAGCAGCGTCGTCCTCCTCCTGCTAACCTGGGTCAGCTGTTTGAGTCACTCCAGTAGGAGTGGGCTGCTGTCCCCAGGCCTTTCTGCGCACACTGGTGAACTCCATACGACAACGCTGCCTTGAATGCCTTGCCAATAACGGGGGACACACACGTTATTAACCATGACATTGAACAAACACTCCTCCTGTAACTTTCAAATTTGGGGGTGGTGGTGTTTGTACTGCGCTCGATTCCAGTTTGTTGATTCCTCGGACTTGTCATTGTCTTTACACACTTTTCACATATTCAATAAATTCATGTTACACTTGGAGATTGATCACTTCCCAATTTTATTTTTTATAAGTCAGTGAAATGTTGGTCCTTAACTTTTTTTGAACAGTATATATACAACAAATATGATTGCGCCAGCAGCGTAGCAGCCATGCTGCAAGATTTGGAATGGGAACCCCTTGAAGCACGAAGAAACAGGCAGAGGCTAACCTTCATGTACAAGATCGTCAATGGTGCTGTGGACATACCCCTTGACAAATTCCTCAAGAAAGGACCTGCCAAAACCAGATCAAACCACAAACACAAATTTGCTCATCTCGGCACTTTCTCTGACCCATACAAGTACAGCTTTTTCCCATCAACCATCCCAGCCTGAGGACCTGCCAAAACCAGATCAAACCACAAACACAAATTTGCTCATCTCGCACTTTCTCTGACCCATACAAGTACAGCTTTTTCCCATCAACACTCCCAGCCTGGAACTCCCTGCCTGCAACAGCAGCAGAGGCTCCCTCCTTGGTATCATTCAAGAGGGAGCTGAACAAAATCCCAGCCTAGATCCCTATCTCAACGAGCCGAACGGTAAATGAAGGGCAAGGTTGTGCCGGTCCAGGTCATGACCTGGGGGTCGCCACGATTACCGGGTAAGTCTCCCCAGATGCTAATTAGGCTAGTTGAGTCCCCCCCCCCCCCCCCCCCCCCCCTTTTTTTTTTTTTTTTCCTGCCGCAACACGCTGCCTCAGAGCTGAACTCAGGGGTATGCGGTTGGGGTACTAAGGCGACTTTACATCTCTTTAGCTATCTTTTCGTTGTCCCTATTAGAGCTTTGTTTATTTCATCTTACGCCTCTGTGCACACAGGTCAATAATAGTCAACAATGACGGCTGACCTACAAATTTGAAGATTGAAGATCTTGTGTGACTCAACTTCTAGAAGTGATGGATATTTGATTGATAGAATAGATTAAAATATATCCTGAGCATATGCATGCATTATGCAACCAATGTTTATGAAATAAGATGATTGGGACACAAAAAGCTGTGAGGCTATCCAAAGTCCCAAGTGAACTGAACTGAACTGAACTGAACTGGAAGACTTCACAAAGGAGATTGATAAAGGAGAGAATATAGATGTATTGTATTTAGATTTTAGAAAAGCATTCGATTCAGTACCACATGAAAGACTGTTAAAGAAACTGGAGTCTTATGGAATAGTAGGTAATGTACTTGGTTGGGTTAGAGACTTTCTATCAAAAAGAACTCAAAAGGTAAGGATTGGTAATTCCTTCTCTCATAGTGCTGATGTTATTAGTGGGATGCCACAATGCAGTATTTTGGGACCAATATTATTCATGGTGTTTATAAATGATCTCCCTGTTGAACTAAAGAGTACATGTAAAATTTGTGCAGATGACACAAAACTTTATAATTCTCCGAAATTGCATAAGGAATTACAAAAGGATATTGAAACATTAGTACAGTGGTCTGATACTTGGAACCTATATTTTAATGCAGAAAATGTGAAATACTTCATATTAGAAAATCAAACCCACAAAATGATTACATAATGAAAATTTAGGACAAGGAAATAAAAGTATCTAAATGTGAGGAAGAGAAAGACCTATGTGTGACTTTCGACAAAAACGTGCTATTTGACAAACATACTGCGAATAGTATTAACAAGGCCAACAGAATTATTAGAATAATAAAAAGAACCTTTACATTTATAGAAAAGAACATTTTTTACATTTGTATAAGACATTTGTTAGATCCATTCTTGAATATGGTAATACTGTACGGTATCCAATGCTAAAGAGACAATCAGAAGCTCTAAAACAGGTTCAAAGAAGAGCAACAAAGATGATCCATAGTATAAAGGATTACTCATACCAAGAAAGATTAAAATATTTACAACTTCCAACACTTAAAGCAAGAAGAATAAGAGGGGACTTGATTCAGACATACAATTACAAGATATTTAATGGCATTGATGATGTTGACAAAGCATACTTTTTGTACTCCACAGATCAATACTACAGGAAACGGTGAAGATAAAATATTCAAACAATATTCCAGAACTAATTTGAACAAAATTACATTTACTAACTTAGTTACCAATTTTTGGAATAAATTAACAACTAACATCAAACGTGCACCTAGTATCAATATATCTTAGAACCTCTTAGATAAACATGAATTAATAACTAAAATAAGATATGAATTTGGTGGATAAAGAAGACTGAGCAGGTCAACGACTGGACCAACAGACACAGAACAAAAAAACAAAAAACAAAAAAAAATGGAAGGGGCGTAAAAAGCCTGAATAGGCTTAGTTGTTTTAATACAACGCCCCAAATCCTGACCCTGATCCTGATCCCATGCGCTGTCTGCTGCTTGAAGCACGTGATGGTTGGTGATATGGTCAATAGATCTATATCCGATGTATTTCTATATATAGTATCTCGCGGTAACATCTCATTTCTATGGCTTAGATTCTTCTTTCTAGAGCCATTGTGAAGGTAAGCCTACATGTCTCGCATGCGCACAGGAAAATGGAATATACCACTGCACGCAGGAGGACTCTGATCTTGTGTTTCATGGAGACATGCTCCTGTCCTTCATACGCCTTTTAATCTGGACATGCGGTGCTGTGATTGTCTTTGCTGCTCTGGTGAGGATTTCTGATTTGGATCCTTCACTGCTAATGATGGATCCAAGGTAAGTGAACTGTGGAACAGTTTCTAACTGGTGACCACAGACAGTTATAATACTATACGTACTGATGGTGGTGGTGTGGCTGGCAATCAGTTTGGTCTTTCCAACACTACTTTCCACGGCCTGTCATGTTGACGTTTCATCCAGTCGTTCAGCATACTCGTGAGTTCTTGGTCACTGCCTGTCAGGCCATCGGTTTAATGTCTGCAAACATCACAGGATTGTCATTGTTCTTCCATGCAAACATCACAGGATTGTCATTGTTCTTCCATGCAAACATCACAGGATTGTGTTGTTGTTGTTGTTGTCGTACCCTGGCTAAAAGACTCCAGGGATCATCCGAACAGCCAAAGCATTTGAACACTATGGCACAAATGCATCAGCTGGGGATGAGAACATTACGTGTGTGACCGTTTTTGATTACCCGCCACATGGGCAGCCACACTCCGACTTCGGGGATTTGAGAGACTGTTATGCTAGGAGCTTGTCACGACTGAAGACAATCCCCACATAAACTATGCAGAGCATAACAACATTTTGATGTAGCCTTGGTGTTCTGGCCTATGTCAATTGGTCTGACACAGCCTTAAGCCAAGGCGGAATCACAGGATTGTCATTGTTCTTCCATGCAAACATCACAGGATTGTCATTGTTCTTCCATGCAAACATCACAGGATTGTCATTGTTCTTCCTCCAGTGCTGACGGATGACATCATCTTCAAGTGCGTCATTCATGCCATCCGTTTAATGTCTGCAAACATCACAGGATTGTCATTGTTCTTCCACCAGTGCTGACTGTGATGACATGATCTTCAAGTGCGTCATTCACAATGCGTTCCAGGATTATGTTGAAAAGTGAGGAAGATAAAAGGAGGCCCCGGCGAATTCCTATGAAATATGGAACTATTCTCCAACACTATCCTGTAGGCTCACCGCATTAGTTGGTTTTGAGTACATTTGCAGGATGGTATTCCTACTTTGGTGTTTTGGGGGCATCACTCTCAAGATTCCGCGTTTTCTTGTCAGGTATGCTTCCTACATACAGCAAATACTACTAGATTTACCAGTAGCGGATGAGAACGTCTGACTTGACTTTTAGTGCTCGGAAAGAAGGGGCTTTTGCAGTAGGCCCCTAGTCAGTGGGGCACGTAATCGCCCGTGGTACTGCTGGTTCTGGTGGCTTTTTCCCTACAGCAGGGCTTGGGCTTGGAGTCAACACACCTTACACAAGTCAGTCCGGAACATATTTTACACGGCATGGTGAGTCTAGAGGTACGCCATCATGAAGGCTACTGCAGCTGCTCGAGCATGTTGATCTGAGTACTTGTTGATATTTCTGTGTCTGTTCAGGCCATACCTGGCTGCTCTTCATTGGATCTTCTCAATGTCAGGAGAAAGTCAAAATCTGTCGGTTTGGGGATCCCAGATTGCTCGGACGTATCGCTCAGCAATGGAACGGAGCACTGATCGATGGCCTTGTACTGTCAGGTTTTTTTCCTCGACAAGTCCGGGGTTCTATTAATTTTGGCACAAATATCATCGTAATGTGTCTCCCAGGAGAGGTCGCACGACCCATAGATACTTTGTAGAGGTCATACGCTCAAGCGTATTGCTGTGGAGAGCATAGCCAGTTTCTGTTTGAAGCGGTTTCCTACTTTGGGACAAGGGTATTTGGAGCACTTGTCCATCAGCAAAAAGTCTGGTGTGGAAGGGAAGGAGGACTACAGATAATTATTTGTGTAGACCAGAAACAAGCGAGACCCAAACACAGATCCTTGGGGCATGCCAGAGTTTAAACTCACGTAGCCAGACCGAGAGCCGTCAACCACTGCTGCCTTCTTGCGGTTCCTGAGGAAGTGTATGATCCAGTTATTGATGTTTCCCCAGACCTCATAGTTGTCAAGCTCGTGTAACAGAAGATAATAACTGACCTAGTCGAACGCTTTGGCAAAGTCCATGATGATGACATCAGTTGCTAACACTTTGTGACTCACTGAACATGGGAAAGACCTTGATGAAAGAAGATGTGCGCAGCCATAAACGTGTTTTGTATATGTGTTCAAAACTTTTTCTTTTCATTGTTTCTAATTTTGAACTTTCTCACACGTTCAACTCGTTTTGTCGTGCAGCTGTATCTCACCTCACAAGTTTCATATTCATTAAAGTCTGAATGTTCTACGTGTGATTTTGATATACTTGAACGTGAAGCATTTCTATTCTCACAATGAGGATGGGTGTATGTTCTTGTTTCATGCATCATCGTATGCTGCTGTACCCATACACCCCAATTGTATCCGTAATCCCCCGCGTAGGTCAAATAGCAGACGATTCCCGCTAACTGCATCCCTTTGTCTCCAGAAATCACCAGCAGTGAATAAATGTGTGTATGCCGCACTTCTCACTGTTTTGTGACACAGGTGTGCAAGGATCACATGCAGCTGTCGGTTTCAACGATGGTAGTGATGTCTGCTGATGGTGGTGGTGATGTCTGCTGATGGTGGTGGTGATGTCTGCTGATGGTGGTGGTGAGTCGGATGGTGGAGTCGCTGAGGTAGTGTGTGCTGCGTGTGGTTGGGTAGTGGAAAGTAAGTCCAGTGTCTTGAAAAGCTGACTATGCTGAAGTCCACATGTTGTGTGTGTGTGTGTGTGTGTGTGTGTGTGTGTGTGTGGTGCGTGCGTGTGCGTGCGTGCGTGCTTTGTGTTGTCTGTGTTGTCTATTTATGTCATGTGTATATATATCTGTCTTATATATGTGTGTGCTGCGCGCGTGTCGTGCTGTGTTGCAGAAAGCTTACATGCTTATATAAGCGATCTCCTGCAGAAGCCATTTAGGGTCAGCTCTAATCCCCACAACAATCTATTGGAATAAGAGGTCCATGAGATACGCTTGCGCTGACTTTGCAATACTTTTGATCATAAAAGTTTATACCTGATTTTGACAAAATCATTTTGTTGTGTAGAGCTAAATCCAAATCTGCCGTTTATCGTATATTCACGAATAGCGGGTTTATTCCACAGTCGACATAAGTATATGACATGCTGGTACAAAATGTCACCAAAGAAGACATTCTGAAAACAGATGACATGCTACTTCTGTTGGAAGGTACCTTCAGTGTCTTGAGTTAGGAGTGCTATGTGGTCTTCAGTGTTTCCGTTCTTGTAGAAGAAGACCGTTTGGAGATTATAACGCTATTCTCTCCAGGTGGTTTAGAAGCAATGGTTGACTGTTTTATGGTCACGTCAAGACAGCAGACAGTACTAATGACACGATAGCTGGTCTATGTACTAGTCCTTTTTCCATCTGCAGGGTGGGTGTTAAAATGGTTCCTTCCAACAACCTGGAAATTCGCCAGAGTTCCAGGATTGGTTGAATTTGTCCAATAACTTCTGTTTGACACTCTTGCCAAGTTGTTTGATAATTTCATTGGTGGCCCCATCTACCCGTGGAGTCCTTTTTTTTTTTCTTCGAAGATATCTGATTGAACAATTCAGCTGTTTGATTGATAGTGAAGTCTGAAATTGTTCCAGTTGAGAGCGCTTTGTTTTGTAGCTCCTCCTTGGTTTTTCCTTCTGTTTTCACTTATCCCCCCGCCCTTCTGTTTTCACTTACACCCCCCCCCCCCTCTGTTTTTCACTTACACCCCCCCCCCCCCCCCCGAAGAACACCCAGGGATTGTCAACTCTGAATGTTTCTACCAGCAGAAACGTAGCATTCTTCCCTGCGTATGTGCCATCATTTTCTGAAGAAGCTATGCCATCGAAAAATGCTGGTGGTCACCTTTCAAGGTTTATATTAATCTCCAGAATTTTGAGGTGCCTTTCTCCATGTTCAGAGAATTGGTTTTTCTTATGCCACGATTTTACTGTTTGTTCTTTTCTTCGTTGAAAGTTGCTCTGCATTTGTTGTGTGCAACCATTGCCTTGTTGCCTGGTGAGTCTTGCAATTGTTCTCTTGCTGATGTGAGTTGATCATGGAGGCTCTGTAGGTTATTGCTCCTGTAAGTGTTGCTCCTGTAAGGCTTAGAGTGCTCTCTTCTACCCCGGGGCATGCTGTTTTACTACCTCTAGAATGCAGTTTGCAATGCAGTGTACGTTCTGGCCAATGTCGTTTCCAGAGTACATATTGCTAATTTTATAGAGCTCGTCTGTCAGCACTCCAAGTCTGGTGTAGTTGGCTTTTTAAATAGGATGATTCCAGGTGGCATAGTTCAGCTTCAAAGAAAGGTGTTCAGCCAGGGATAACTTTTCGTAAGATACGCGTGTGGTCACTCTTACCTAGCTAGTCTTCCCGTCCCCCCCCCCCCCCCCCATCCTCCCCCCTCCCCCTTTCACAAATCTTGTGGGTGTCTTCTGTTGAAACCGCCAGGTCTTGGGTACTCTATTTCCCAAGCTCTGAAGCATTACATCGCTTTGTCATTTGGTTTGCTTGCAAGTGTGAGGCTGTTATCTATCACCAAGTCTTCAAACTGCTCTCCTCTTTTGTCCAGGTCTCGGTAACCCCAGCTGGGTGAATGGCTGTTGAAGTCAATGATCATCAACAGGTTCTGGTTTGTCAGAGGCAGATGTGGCGTTTCCAGGTTTTTGCCAGGTGGGCAGTTGGTAATGATTCCTGGGAAAATTGCTTTAACTGCCAGAATTTCAATGTCACCCTCTGATGTGCCGATCTCTATTGCAGGGATGGTGTTTCTAACAAGGTTGACGGTTCCCGTCTTCAGGCGGTTGGCTCTTGTAAGAAAACGTCACAGCCTCTTATGGAGAATTGGTGAACAGCTGCATGCTGCGTCTCCTGAGTGCAGATGATGTCAGTTTTCTTCGTTCGCAGATTTCTCGAAAATCAGGTTTCTTCTCACAAAGGCCCGAACGTTCCGTCGTGTGAAGACAAATTAAGTGACAGGTATTTCCAAGTCCAACGTAGGCTGGCTGGAAGTTGATTGCCGTTTCTGCCACCTTTAATTTGCTTGTGAACTCGCTTCACCTATAGTTGTGGTTGAACTACTTTGTGGCTGGGAGCCCGACATTGCCACCGCCTGACAAGTTGCAAGACGAGCACCAACCCATGGCACATCCATCTGAAAATAGCGGGTCAGTTGCGTTCATATCTGGTTTTCCATCTTTATAAGTGGGGCAAGGGAAAAGGAGATGCATCCGCTGCCCATACTCTCCAACTTTGTGTGGACAAGTTCAAACATCTGGCAAAAGGAAAATAATTTTGCTTGTTCACTACCAAAACGCAACACAACTTCCTCAACTTCCGATAATACTTTGCTGACTTCGAGAAATTCTTGTGGATAAATCCTCTCAACATTAATAACTGAATACAGCACTTGAAAACCTCTTGTCAGTAAGCGATAGACATTCTGCTACTTGTTGCACACACGGATTGGGCGACTGATAAGAAAACTCATGTCCATCTTCAGAGGACTTTCATCAGCTCCAAACTAGATTATGGCTGTGTCGTCGGTGGTTTTGCAAGATCATCCTACCTCAACATTCTGGATCTCATACACCATCAAGGCTTCGGCTGTGTCGTCGGTTTGCAAGTCATCCTACCTCAACATCTGGACTCATACACCATCAAGGGCTTACGCTGATGGTCGTGGTTTGCAGATATCTACCGTTTTCATAATACTGGGTCCATAGCACCATCAAGGGCTTCGGCTGTGTCGCGGTTTCCATCTTCCACCCTTACCACAATCTGCAAAGGAAATAACCATCTTTGTTCAACAGTCGACTGAAATTTCTTAAATTGTTGAACCTCTTTCTAACCAAAATCCCTGGATATGACTGTCCTTTCAATCGAATTCCAGAAGAATTTTGGAAAACCCTGTTCAATTACCATCGGCATAACTGTTTCTTCACGATTGGCGACTGAAGAAAAACACGACCACTTGGGTCTTTTTTATTTGTCAAGATTTCGTTGGTCGTGAACAGGAGTTGACTGTCCCTATCCTGCATTTGATTGCATTGCACACGAGGTTGATTCCGTCCGATCCATCGTACAACCACTTTTTTGTTGATTTTAGAGTTACCATCTTTTGCACAGATAATTTTTGTTCAACTCTGAAAGTGTTTGCTTTTTCTTAACTAACCCTCTAGAAATGTTTCAAAACCTATTCCCAAGCTTCAGGAAATCTGTTGGAGAATTCGCTGAGAATCGCGTTGTTTCGATTTTCAAAATTTCAACCCTGACTTGCCTGCCCACCCTGATTCAAGATTCTTTTGGGGCCGAGCAAAAGTAGTTGACCCTTTCCATGTTTGCATTGAACAGAAATTCCCGCAACTGCTATCCAAGTTTTTGGTGCGAACGTAGACCAGAGGGTTACTAGGCCCAGTAGAATGCCTTCGTTACCAAGGGGCAAAGGTGTAACCAGGGTTACTTTAGCCAGTTAGAGGAAGCCTTTCCTGACCAAGGGCCAAGAGGAGAACAAGGGTTATTAGGCCAGATTGAGAAGGAATCCGTGTTCATGGGGCAGGAGCAGACATCTGCTTACCTTAGCCAGTTGGGAATGGCCATATCTTGACCAGGGGCATTAGCGGAGAACCAGAGTAACTTAGGCCGTTAGGATTGGCCTGTCCGACCAAGGGCAGAGAGCGAGAACCAGAGGTTACTTAGGCCAGTGAGGAGGCCTGTCCTGACCAACCCCAACCAGGTGTACTGGATGATACACATGGGCCAGTGTATACCTCTATCTAGGCGAGGACTAAGTCAAAGAGATGTATTGAGAACATCTCCCTCTCAATCATTAGGATCTTGATCCCATCCATGGGGTCTAAAATGACCACAGAGGAAAGAAGAATGTCGAAAAAAATAGATGGAGTAGAAGATAGAAAATATCTACCCAGAAAGGCATTAGATAAAAAAAAGACACTTTGTCATCCTGCTTGACATGGGAGATTCTGGTCAGGGGTATCAACTCCTATCATGACATGGGAGATTCTATCAGGGTATCAACTCCTTCATGACCAGGAGATTCTATCAGGGGTATCAACTCCTATCATGACATGGAGATTCTATCAGGGTATCAACTCCTATCATGACAGGGAGATTCTATCAGGGGTATCAACTCCTATCATGACACGGAGATTCTATCAGGGGTATCAACTCCTATCATGACGTGGGAGATTCTATCAGGGTTATCAACTCCTATCATGACATGGGAGATTCTATCAGGGGTATCACTCCTATCATGACACGGGAGATTCTATCAGGGGTATCAGCTCCTATCATGACGTGGGAGATTCTATCAGGGGTATAACTCCTATCATGACGTGGGAGATTCTATCAGGGGTATCAACTCCTATCATGACGTGGAGATTCTATCAGGGTATCAACTCCTATCATGACGTGGGAGATTCTATCAGGGGTATAAACTCCTATCATGACAATGGGTAGAGGTTCTATCAGGGTATCAACTCCTATCATGACACGGGAGATTCTATCAGGGGTATCAACTCCTATCATGACATGGGAGATTCTATCAGGGGTATCACCTCCTATCATTTTGTGCTTGGGCCGGTAGCTACTTGGTGATACAGAACGTTCTGGACAGCTAGTGTTCCATCCAAGTCTTGATGCTCCTGTTAGCAATGCCCCAGGTATCACTGGGGCAAGCAAGCCCTCTGACTGACACAAGGTCACAACTCTAGGAGATTTCAAACAATAGTTGCTTGCATTAGAAAATGCATTTAGTGAGTTATGGACGTTTTTTCTTGACATCTGAGTAGAGAATTGATTTTGATGACATAATAGCCCTGTGACCGTCTCTTGTTATCAGCTGGAATTTGAATCATGACTATTGTCAGCATGGTTTCCATGAACGTAGATTACGTGTCACCCACCTTCTTCTGGTTATGGCGGAATGACTGAATTAGTGGGCAGTGGACATACCATCATGATTTACCTTTTGACTTTTCCTGCACCTCATTAACAACTTCTAAGAAAACTGTCAGCCAGTGGTGTAACAGATATGATACATACATGGATAACAGCTCTTTATCATGAATGACGTGTTTTTTTTCACCCAGACAACCGAGAAACAAATGAAAACTCTGATTCCAGACAAGTGCAAATTTTAAGTGGTAATCTTCATGTTGGGAAGCATATTTTGACAAATTCTTTGCATATATTCATAAATAACATGCAATATTGCATAAGGAACTTGCGTAACATTTTTGCTGATGAAACAAAAATAAACATGCATCAAGCCTTCACAAAACAGTTGGATGAATGAGTCTGTATTTGTGAATGCTAGTAGATTTAAGGTATCGCACATTAGAAAGAACAGTCCTATTCATATATTGAATATGAAATGATGTATACAATATGACAAGAAGTGCGTGGCGATTTTCTGAATGTGAATATGAAAAGGCTTTGGGTGTCATTTTCTTTTTTTTTTTAAGGCAGCTTGTCACATGATAAGTGCATTTAAAGTACAATGGACAGAGCAGAGTGATTGGAAAAATCAAACATAATTTTTATATATGGACAAAGAGATATTCAATTTTTGACATAAAGCCTTGATAAGACCCACTTTGCTAAAGTTCTGTAAGGTTCCCCAGGCAAAAGACAGTCCACGGCACTTGCGAGAGTTTAAACAAACAAACAAAAAACCCAATGAAATTGGTTAAGGACTTTAAAAAATCATACTTAAAAGAACATAACAAAATTCTTGAATTTAAAAGGAGCATTCAGGGGGAAAACCAATGAAATTGGTTTAGGGCATAAAAAAAATCATACTTCAAAGAACATAACAAAATTCTTAGATTTAAAAGGAGCATTAAAGGGGGACTTCCAAGTCAATTTAAGTTTTTTAACTGAATAGATAACATTCCAACCAATAGTCATTCATTACTACTAAGAATTTTTCAACAAGAATTAGTCTGGCCAAAATCTTTCAGAAATGCTGCGGTATCAACTTAAGAAAATTCTCATATTTAGTAAAAGAGTGACTGAATTATGGAATAAACTAACAGAATCTGTCATGTGTGCACCCAGTACAAACATGGTTTAAAATTATGTTGACTAGTGAACATTTTCAAAAGATATCTACTCTGAATATGATGATCATTGCTAGATATCCTGAGGGTGCCAGATCAGACCTTGTATCAAAACATTTATGACGCTTGATCTGAATAAAGACGGGTGTTTCAAGCCTTTTCAGGCTATGACTGTGAAGCAGTCCCCCTACATTTTGAACCTGAAACAGCAACGTCAGGATAAAATAAGATAAGATAATGTTGCTTATAGCCCAGCCGACCGCAAAGGGCCACATCAGGGCTGTCAGGATAAAATAGTTCTGATTTTATGCCAGAGCATTATTCTTCTTCTTCTTCGTTTGCTCAGACAGGAACCCAGATGCACTGATGAAGGCTGCCGTCCGGCGGAGGTCCCAGAGATCCATAGAGTTTCTCTGGTTGGGCCCCTTTGAGGCACAGGCCCGGCACATTCCACCTGGCTGGTCCTCAACGTCGAGCACATATCGAGATTTCTCCAAGGTTGTCTGTCATGTGTGCGGGATGCGTTGTGCTTGCCGTTACGCCCCTGACAAGTCAGGACAGCACATCCGACTTCGGCTCTTGACCATTTATCCCATGGCTGGGTGCAAGGCTTGGACAGTGTGGGCCTGCACACAGTTCCTTCCTTTCTCGGTGGGCCTTACTCCTCCATCTGGACTGGTCTAGCCTGCGCTTTCCTTGATTGGAGAGGCCGAGATCTAGTTTTTAATATGCGCCAGTCGTCCGCTCCCGTGCCGCATTAGTCCAACAGAGGTTGCGTCCAACCTGCCCCATGTCCCCTGAGGAAACACCCACATTAACGTGGCGAGAAGTGCGCTACGGTTTTCACCCTTTCTTAATAGAAGAAAGGATTTCGCAGATCGAGCATTATTCTGAGCCATGCACGTTCAATATTTCTTCCCAAGTTGTCTCTACACAACTCATAATGTGCTAGCTTTTTTGCTGTTATGGGACCAGATCATGAAAATCGTACACTCTACAGCTTATGGAGTGGACACTAGCGACAGTGTCTTCTTGCCAGTTAGGCATTTTTAGAGGTGGGTTTATTTTCTCTGTTTCAATCATATTCAAATGCTTTTTCATCAATTTTTCACTAGCTTACCTGCCTATTTATTGTAAGCATGTAGTCTACATTGATTGTTAGCTTTTCTTGTTGTGACCTTTTTCTCTCGTCAGGATGTGACCTTTCCTCCCTTAATGTTTACAGCTTGTCTTTGTAGTTGTTTTGTTTTTGTTTGTGTCTGTTGATTTTCCTCCTTTCCAATTCCATTTTGATAACTTTTTGACGCAGCCACTCCAACGTACATTTTTTTGGTGTAAGAGTACAGTCTATAAGCCTATGCTTGTTGTACTTGATGATTTGACGAATATTGCTGCAAAATTGTTCTTGAACAAATAAAATTTGTTTAAACCAATGTTTACAGCCCTAAAATCCCTGGGTGGTCAACAGGGCTGTCACATTAAAAATCATGAACAGCTGCATCAGCAGCAAACCAAAGCCAGGCAGTATGCCTCCCAAGAAAGAAGCTTGGCAATTTTGATTTCACTAGAGTGAGTGTGTGGCAGCAGGATGAGGTGTGGGTGCATCAAGTGATTCACAAACTTCCCAGTCTCCCTCTCTGTAATCGTTCTACACAGGCAGCGCTTCCATGCCACTTGTTCAGTAAAACAGGGAGGATGAAGAGACTTGTGGAATGAGATTCTGTTATGGCTGCAACCAACCAACTGCCTAAGTTTGATTGGCTTGAGGAGGTTCACGTAGTGAGCACTAACTCCAGTTCAGATGTTTGCTTCAGCCATGATTCCATAGTGTGGTGTAAGGACACTCGAATCTTGTAAGTATTCAGCTACTTCTCTGTGCAGTTCCCGGGGACTTGCTCCTCTTCAACAAAAACCTTTATCCATGGTACGTTACACCTCCTCCACGATGAACTAGAAGCAGTAATTATTTTGACCTGAAGTCAACATTTGCAGTTTTCTCAACTATATATGTTGGGGCTGGGGTGGAGATGAGGGGGTCTGTATGACTGTACATTAGTTTTTCTTTCCTTTTCAACATGGCCAAACAATTTCTCCCTCTGTAGTTCCATGTCCACTGCAGAACTAGTTTTATGTTTGTACAGAACAGTGTATTAAAGTACTACTCCATAATTTTCATATGCACACACAAAGTGAACACACACTCTTCCACACTGAAAACAGAATTCAAGAAATGTCCCATCCACACTAACAAGAATAAAAGTGAGAAGTGTCTTTTCACACAACATTTATTTCAAAACTCTTCTTGCGAACGGCTTCAGACATGGGCTTGATCTTTTTCTGATAGTAAAACCATCTCATCCCCTCTGAGCAAAACTTCAATAAGCTCTAACCCATGTAACTTTATCTGAAAGTGAGGGAAAGAATCAAACTTTTAACTACAAGTAACTTTCAATAATTACTGAATCCTTACTATTTACTTGGGCAAACATAACTAGTGGGTAATGAACTTTTAACTAAATATGTAATGTTCAAAGTTGACTGAATTCTTTGTAATCATGTGCTTATATATATGTATGTATGTATATATATATATATATATATATATATATATATATATATATATATATATATATATATATACACACACACACCACACATATACATTCTTTAACTTGTATCATTTATAATCTGTTCTAAGAATTAAGAGAAATACATGCTCCAAGAGTGAAAGCACTTCTGAAATCATCCTTGTTTTATGATATTTTTTTTCCTGAATAATATATTACAATAATGCTCTCTAACTGACAACACAAACATGTTTACTCTTTACAATTACTAGTACAGGCATGAGAATATGCATATTTTATTTCATTCATCTATTCTTTCCCATTAAGCTTCAACAGCTTGATTTGATTTTCTGTCACTATTGACAAGGTTCCCGCCCTCCCAGCCCCACCAGAGTGCTTTGCTTACTTCCCAAAGGCACCCAATGATGCTTCACATCAGGACTGCTAGATTCTCATGCCTGCTGCTAGTTCAGAAAATCTGTAGATAAAGAAGAGAAACCACAAACCTTTTGGACTACAGAAAAAGGATATTTTGTCCACAATATTAGAATCCAACATGCAAAGCTAACTTTATGCAAGCTGTAGCACAATTACTGGTGCACACAATAGTAATTACAGTACACAACAAAAATGAAAAAGATTCCCTATGTCACTGCGCAAAGACAACATGAGAAGTTGAAAATGTGACTGCTCGACCACCGACAAACCTTTAGCTCTTTGTGTTTTGTTTTCCACAAAATCAGACAATATCTAATGACAAAGAAAGTCAAAGTGCAATAGATACCGGTTCATAGCCAATATGTCAAACAAAGGAGAGGAATCTGATTACAGTTTACAAGGAAACAAAGATAAAAACTAAACCAGTTATATACCAAATTTTCATTCATAAACAGTCATGATCAACTGAACAGTTATTATTTCATGTTCTTGTTTTTTGTGTTCAAATTTTACATTTAGTTAAATATTTTGTTGATTTAATTTTCTCTCTCAGGGTTTATATAGTTTCTTTGATTAAAATTTCTAGGACTTTTCAATACCCCCATTTCATGTTTCCAGGACTGAGAGACTGACAAAACTACAGACCAAGGACTACTCATAACGCAGTAACCCAGGACTGACACCAATAACCCTAGGTTGTTGTTGTCGTACCCTGGCTAAAAGACTCCAGGGATCATCCGAACAGCCGAAGTATTTGAACACTATGGCACAAATGCATCAGCTGGGGATGAGAACATTACGTGTGTGACCGTTTTTGATTACCCCGCCACATGGGCAGCCACACTCCGACTTCGGGGATTTGGGAGACTGATAATGTTATGCTAGGAGCTTGTCACGACTGAAGACAATCCCCACATAACTATGCAGAGCATAACAACATTTTGATGTAGCCTTGGTGTTCTGGCCTATGTCAATTGGT
Source organism: Conus ventricosus (assembly GCA_018398815.1). Taxonomy (NCBI): domain Eukaryota; kingdom Metazoa; phylum Mollusca; class Gastropoda; order Neogastropoda; family Conidae; genus Conus; species Conus ventricosus. Next base: position 4,832,823 of record CM031604.1, on the reverse strand, counting down.
CTGACACAGCCTTAAGCCAAGGCATACCCTAGGTCATAGTTCAAAATTGCCTTCTTGTCTTGGATTTTTTCCTGTTTGTCTCTATCCTGATGTTTAACGCTGGTGTTGAAAAAATATGCACAACAACAGACCTTGAAATGGAGGGTTTCCAAACTTAAACTCCAAGGACCATATGAAAACCCTCTCTCTTGCGCATCCGCTCTGTTCAAAGGTTTCCAACAAATATCTTTTAAGTCAGATTTTAGAACTTTTCAAAACATTACAAATCCAAACAGAAGTATCCAGGAACATTTTACACAAAAAAGGATGAAAAACCCTTGTAACCACGTCAAATTTATCTACGAATTCTTGCCATTAGAATAGCCATTACTCATAAGAACCAGAACGGTTGTATGCTAACAAAACAACAAAATATGCTAGTTAAACCACACCACATGCATTTGTGTTAATCATGCTGATCACCAAGAGCCACTGGCAAACACTAAAACATTTTCCTAACAAATTACAAATCAGCAGAAATCTGCCATGAACAATCCCTTCACTGGATGACCCTGTCTGTACAGCAAGACAACTGTTCACAGCTGACCTGCCTCAGGGTCTCCTTACTGTGTTGACACACTGGTTTGCCACTAGTTGCTTTGGGCCAGGAAAGTCAATGATAGACTATGTCCACTGGAGTCCATCTGTATAATCATGAGAAATGAATACTTCATGTACTAATTCACTTTTCTGACACCCGAGTACTTTCAGAACTGAGAATTTACAATGGACAACCTGATTGCTCATGAAAAATTCTGCTCCTCCGCTAATGTATACACAAATGTTGTGTACGCTATCATTCAGGGTCTCTAACCAGATATAGTTTTTGACAAAGTCATTATGCAAATGGGCTCTAGTGGATTATCATTATGTATTTCTTACAACAGCACAGCACATCGTTTATGAATATTATCCAAGTGAAAAGGGTGCAATCCAGACAAAGAATCAAAAGTATACAGAAAAAAGGCATGCAAATCTTTTGATAGTCATATTATCATTATATCATTTTGCTTTCTTGTTTTAACTTCAAAACAATCTACAGAATATAAACCAAAGATACATTCCATTATGAACTGAACTTACAACTCCTCATCTGAGAACAGGATTTTCTCATTTCAAAGTACCTAGTAAAATACACAAAGAACTGGGGGAAAGACAACCTCTTAAAAAGTTAATTAGCATTGTTTATCAAACAACAACAAAGCAGTCACAAATTAATCCATATACTTTGAAGAGTAATGAAACCTAACAGACCTATGAAAGCAAACGTATTGGCTGTGGGGAGGTGAAAACTAAACCTGCAATAAGAGGAGAACCCAAAAACAAACCACTACTATACTTACAACTGTTATACATAAAATGTCTTTGTACAAGGCAACACAGTGGTGCTCCAAGGAGTCACCAGTGGTCAATGCTATTTCATTCAAAGATAGATGGAAGTCAATCCCGCTGAAGTTTTCTCAAGACATGTGAAAGAAATAAGACCGCGCTGGTCTCTTCCTTTTCTTTTAATGGTCATAGAAGCCCAAGAAAACATTTTTGTCTTAGGCATTTGCTTTGTGTCATAGTCATCAATTTTATGCAGATTAGCCAGGTTTGGCTTCCGCAATGAGTAGTTTACAAACCAGAGTTTGCGTCCACTTCATCATAACTTGCTCCTTCACATGCACAGTGTTGACATCACTTCAAAGATGTCGATTAAAGTCACAGAGGGCTTCATAATAAGCTGAAACGTTACTTTGTGATTTTCCAAGTCTCCTACAAAAATCACTGTTTATAAACAGACAGCTGCTCCACGATTCATCAACAGTACAATTTGTACCAGCGTTTATCCAGAGAAACTGTTCAAGCTTCTCAGATGCTCACCACCTTAACCTTTGTGAGAAGGGACCTCTTCTTCAAGTCTTTTATAAGAGAAACCAAGCCAAAACTGCATGTGTGTCATTCATTAAAAAAAAAAGGAATATTTAAATAACAATAAATAAATGAATAAGTAAATAAATAATGAAGAAAAACAAATATTCTTCTTTCAGGCTTGATGAAAATCTGCATCATGTTAACAGTCCAGGAAAGTAGCCATATATTTTTCACTGATTTAATCCTAACCACCATCACCTATCTTGAGTCCCAAGAACTTTCTCACACGCTCCTTTTTTTCCCTCTGATCTCTTTTCAAGCAGATTGTTATTCTTACTTTTCCCAATGTATGACATGTTGTGCACACGCTATAAACTGCTGCAGACAGATTTCTGCTTTTATTCCTGACTGTGTCTCTGCACCCCCAGTCTTGATTAGGAGTCACTGCACTCTCGTGTGCAGAGAGGTCTTACACACCTAGAGGCTTTTCCCCAGCTTCCTTGATCAAGCTGAAGCCAACATAACTTTTCAGAAACCAGATAGGGTCTGCCCAACTTTCCACACACCAAACACCTGCCATGTTCAAAAAGAAAACATCGCCATTGTAAAAACAAACAAGAAATGTACAAAATAATACATTTCTCTCATATATAAAAGTCACTCAAAAATAAACCAACAATGCCCACGCACATACACACAGTTGCTTGCTTGCTTTCTGTCCACACATGCTGTAATATTTGGGGGCAGTATGGAAAATGCTCCCCCAATGTTGTAGCTTGCACGTCTTTGGCTCTGGAGGCTTTCCAAGTGGTTCACACATTTCTGCTGGAATGACGGTGGCTTCACTGTATGAGCTCGTTTCCATCCACTTCCTTGCGGAGCGCACAAAAACCCCACCAAGAAAACCTTGACATGGAGCCAACAAAATCTGCATGCCATCAACAGAGAAGACTGGGTGCACTGTTGATGGAGTGCAAGTTTTCCATGAGAAGCGTTCCGTGGGAAAAAATGTTAAAATAAATGCATATAAAGGGCAAAACCACCCTTATAGACAGCCTGCCCACACGGTGGTGTAGACAACCTGAGCACGTCAAAGGGACTCAGCAGGGGGGGAGTCAAAAACTGGACACCACATCCCCGCGAACAACGAAGGTAAAAGGTCTGGCCTACCCACATCCCAACAGCATACTTAGCACTGCAGCAGTTAGTTGTATCAGCTGTGTGTTCACCTTTCCACATGATGCAGTTCCAGAACAAATGTGGTGGGTGAGGAACTGGGCAACAAAGAGAAAACAATTGCAGCACTTCAATGTCAACAGGTGCAGCAGCACCACTTGTATTGTGTCCTGAAGCAACAGGGCACCACAATGATTGAAAAGTCACCATCAACAAGGTGCTCTGAGCATCTTTTGTCAGCTTTTGTGTAAAAGTAGAAAAACCATTCACCAAAGTCAATGCTTGGCATCACCCAATGCTCACTGCAATCGTTGCTCCTAGCTGTTGCCTATTCTCATTGTGTATAGGATGTCAGGACTTGCGTTTGTATGTCAATCCCAGTTGGTCTGTTTTCATTTACTTGTTCAGTGTTTCATGAGAAGTATCTGTCACCCATTGTGGATGCCACATCAATATGATTTGCTCATTTCCATCTTGCTTAGGTGGAATTCTACTGAATGGTTTGGAAGCCAGCGTCAATAGCGTCCTTGGTCTTTCAGAAAAGCAAGATGAGTAGGATGGATTACATGTCAAACTGTGGGAAGCACCTGCTGGCCTTGCTGAGAGAAAAGATGTAGAGGATTGTGATTTCATGCTGTAATGTTGTATTGATGTCACAGAAACCTCAATGGAAGATGCTCAACTCCTTTTGCAGCTTGACTTTAACCCACTCATGCTCATGACATGAAGACTCATTTCTGTATTAACTGCATCAAACATCCATATTTCTCTGGATTTTCACCTTAATCCTTCCCACCTCCTTCTCCAGGAAGACTCAACTGTCCCACTGCAAGACAATTGTATTGTCTTGTTTGTCAACACATTCCCTCTATTAAAAATGGGAAAGTCGGACAACAGAGAACAAAGGCATTAACTTTTCAACTTCAATTAAACAGCACAGTGCACGATATTCAACACTAAGGTTATGCTGTCACCATGTAACTGACTTGTTTCATACACTGTCAAATATACATTAAAAAAAAAGTAAGTATATATGTTCTCCTCAGAGATTTACAGCTTGGCTAGCTGGTTGGAGTCTTGAAACAATATTTTCCCTGCCTTTATAATGCCCAGGTGGGCATGCAATGGCATCCATGCTGATTTTCTGGATAACTGTAAACTGAATTGTGAAAATGTGTTCCAGAATGAAAGCAAAATGGAAAATCGTCGAACACCTGCTATGAATTTTTTTCCTTTTCTCTCTGAATGGTAAAATATGCTAAAGTTAAATTAAGCTGAACCAACTTTTGCTTGTGTGTGTGTGTGTCTACAGGTTTGTGCATGCATCTCCCTTCCCGGCTGCCATGGTTTGAGTAGTACACTGGTCAAGCCACCACCTCACCATAAAAACGGAAAGATCTCTCCCCTCTGTGCCTGTTTTCAAGGTGGCTTCCACTGCCTCACAACCAGGAGACAGAGGAAAGATCTTTCTCCACACTGTGTCAGGCTTGAAAGGCAACTAAGCACTGGTTTCAGTGCCATTCTTGCCCTGACACTGAGTCCACAAAGCACCATCTTCCTCCTCCTCCTCCTCTCTCCCTTTCATCCACTTCTTCCTCGTCTTCCGCATCTTCGTAAATGTCAGGCTGTTTCTTGTCCTTTTTCTTGTCCCCTCCTGCTTTACTGTTCCTGTAACAGGCAGAGTGACATAAAGCTTTACATCCCAGGATTGAACATTATGACCGTTGTAATAAACTGACTGACTGTCCTACACTTGTATGCACATAGCATAAATGTAAGGAGTGCCACCTGACTCAATCTTGAGAAAAACACACAGGCAAAAGCTTCTCATTCAAACAAAAATGACAATTGCCTGACAAAGCTGTATTCAAATAAAAGTAAAAGCAAGGTCAGATGCTCTGAAAAAGAACTTGACTGGTCAGGGAAATATGTAAAAAAAAACAAATGCTCCACCTGTCAGATATATCAGAGGGTACTGAAGGAAGAAGTCTGATCTTCAAACTGAACTGCGGCCATTCCAGCCATTTTTATGTTGAACTGTGGCCATCCTGGCAATGCTTTTATTGAACTGTAATCATTCCAGTAATTATTTCATTGAAAAAAGATGCAATCCTGAAACCCCTTTCTTCTAACATACGATAGGTATGACAATGCAAGAGATGGCATCAGTGATGAACTGATTTCTGTGCAATGACCATGTTGCTGTAATTCAAAATTGTTTCTGTCTATGAATAACATTTCTATTCTTTCCAATTTTATCGTTCTTCAATTTTTTCCCCCTTATTTTTCTTCAATCCTGTAGTCTGTGAAACTGAAAGAATGACACTCACACTTCTATCAACCTGGCTTCTTGTGACCAGTTCATAAAATCTAATGAAACTTTCAGAATTGAAATAAGGTTACGAATTTTTTCCTTTTTCAATCAGAGTAGTATGAATTAAAAATCACCTTTTTAATGCAGATAATGGTAACTGTTCACAGGACAACATTATTTACCTCACATTTACCTGTCAAAAAAAAAAAATCCTATTTCATGAAATGTTTATCTGTCCAAACAGTACTAGGAAGCCCTCCTGCCTCCCCGCTTGGATGGGAAGGCGCGGAACTGCCTTTAGAATTCATGACACAAATGGTGTGGCATCATGGGTGATCACTCTTGGGTTTTTTATACTCTAAAGACCGAGTTAATTCCTTAGCTCTCACTAATCTTTCGTCTGACGTTCCTAATAAGGCATTAAGTCATGCCCTGGTAAGGAATAAAGCATTTTCTTGGACAAGGAAGTATCTAAAAAATATTTTTTCAAAATAAAAACTGCCTTTTATGCACTAATTTCATTTTGAATGGCGTCGCTTTCTTTTGTATGAATAGTTGAATTACTTTATCATTTCATAGACATTTTGTATCGGAGTCCCTCACTAAAGGCAAATCATTAAAAAAAAAAAAATTTGACATGAACATGAAACTGTTCAGCCCCCGGGAAAAGGCTGGACTACAAGCCTGAAGAGCTCTCAGGCCCCAGGCTCTAAGTCTGAAGGTGTGTCCCAAATTTAAAGGATGTTCCCATTATTTAAAGGATGTGTCCCATTATTTAAAGGATGTGTCCCATTTTTTTCTTGCACACACTTGATGACTTACTCACACTGCAGATGCATCAACTGTGACTCCCGACCCTTTGAAGTGGCTTTGGCCCCACGACCACGACCAGGTCGAACCGTCACTCTCACAGGTCGCCCCCACAAGACGTGCACCACGCAGGCTGTAGAAGCCTCTCATCGGAGGCTGGTGATGCAAAGGGAAGCAAAGGAAGACACGAAAATCAAACTCGTAAAGAAGCAAACCAAAGTTTTTGTTTAAAGTTGCAATTAACAACCATCAGTCATGGCTACACAGACAACAGTTACAGCAATACAGACAACGTTGGATGTTCATGGCACCAAAATGTTCAAGAGAGGTAATTCAGAATCTTTCCCCCCCCCCCCCCCTTTTTTTTTTCTCCACACATAGATCTGGGAAAGAATTACGTCCAATAGATTACCTTCAAGTGACAAAATACATTTTCCTTATTTGTATGATTGTAATATCTGTATTGTACAGAATAGCTGAACTGTTTCAATATATTCTTTTGTCTTTATGCTACATATTCAAGATATACTGAAAATACTTGTGCTTATTAAGAAAATAACAATCAATAGATTTTTTCCATAAAACTTCTATTGCTTCTTGTGATGTCTGTTTTTGTGGGGGGGGGGGTCCCGTAAACAGGCATGATCAAAACTAGTATTAACATCCACAGCCCTGCAAAGTTTTTCAGTCATATACTTTGCATCCACAGCCCTGCAAATTTGTCAGTCATAACTTTGCATCCACAGCCCTGCAAAGTTTGTCAGTCATATACTTTGCATCCACAGCCCCGCAAAGTTTGTCAGTCATATACTTTTTCATCCCCCCTGCAAGTTTGTATCATATACTTTGCATCCACAGCCTGCAAAGTTTGTCAGTCATATACTTTTCATCCACAGCCCTGCAAAGTTTGTCAGTCATATACTTTGCATCCACAGCCCTGCAAAAATTTGTCAGTCATATACTTTGCATCCACAGCCCCGCAAAATTTGTCAGTCATATACTTTTCATGTCAGAGAAAATGACCAAGGTAAACATGGACACACACACTCGTACAAACACACACAAAACAACTGAAAGGTACGATTACAAGACTCACTTTGATTACACACTTGAGTCAAAAATACGTAGAGAAATCAATAAATACCCTGGGTAGACTGCACATAGGTACCATAGATAGCCTGCCTTGACAACATGCAGACATGACCCACTGAAGAGTCGTATCCGGGCAGGGTTATCACATGGTGCTGTTTGTGATGCAGTGACAGACTTAATCAGCACAGTTCAACACCCTCTTTTTCATTCCATCTATCCTCCTTTTGCTCCCTCTTCTACCATCCTTCCTTTTGAAATCTTTGTGGAGTCATTTTATGCTAGGACTTCTTTTATCTGCATATGTTTTTCTCCCCTTTACTGATCTTTGTGGTTTATTTGTTTTCTTGTCCTACCTGAAAAGACCAATAGGTCAAGACTTTTCACTTCCATGTTTGTTATACTTACTTCGTGGACTAGTATCCAAACATTTCACACATTATTCTGAGTCGAACAAAATAGCTAACTTTAGAACAGTCCAGCACAACAAATTCTGCCAAACTTGGAAAGGGTGTCAGTTGAGGGATTAAGTGACAAGTCAAAAGCATACAGGATCTGGACATGGACTTACAGCAAATCCTCGTCCTGTGATCAGCGCTGGGGGTCTGCCTCTTGGAGGACGGGTCGGCATGTACCCTCGTAAAGGACCCATCCCCTCTGCATACCACACAGTAAGAGAATCATGAATTCACAAACAGCCCAGTGTGAACTCACTCAGACTGGGCTGTCTGTGCAAGCTGTACAGTGAGAAAGAAAACATAGGGCAGAATGCAGAGAATGGGTAGATGAAAGAAAGTCAAATAAAACTTAGTCCTTGTGGCTGATACACAGAAGGCTACGGAAGAACTGAATGCAATTCAGTCATGACTCCCAGAGAGCAGAGAATTGATACAATTTACATAACACTGTGATGCTAAGAAAGCAATTCACAAACATTCCTGGTTACCCTGCCTTATCCCTTTCAAGAAGAACAGGTTTGGATGCTATAACTGAACCTAAAAACTGTCTGTAATGTTAATAACTGGATCTGCACAGCTATTGTCATCTTGTGATATGTTTACTTTGTTGACAGTGTGCATATTTTCCAGGACTTTATTTCAAAAGAAACGACACCTTCCATAACTTATGAAGTGACATACGTAAGTGACCCTCTTTTCTTTTCTTTTTAACCTTTACTGTGCTTTCTGGACTGCCCACAACCTGGAGACATCGCAAACACCATGAAACTACTTGGAACTAGTCAAAATGTCCCCCATGCTGGACTGCACACAACCTGGAGACATCGTAAACACTATGAAACTACTTGGAACTAGTCAAAATGTCCCCGATGAAAATTTAGGTAATTATTGAAGACCGAATTATCTATTTGTCCATAAAAATTCAGTTTTTTTGGATCGAGAAAGTCCAAAATGTGATCAGTTAGATTATCTGAATAACACACATTAACCCTCTGCCCCTTGTAACGCCCGCTGTGGCCCGAAACGCGATGCCTTTCGTATCCTTGTAACGCCCGCTGTGGCCCGAAATACACTGATGCCGATTGGCTGCCCCTAGCAGAACGAATTTTTCCCACAATGCTTTGCGGCGTTATACAGTGACGTAGTTCCGGTTTCCCAACTTCCTTCCAGTCCAAACAGCGCATTTTTTCATGGAGGACTTCGGTCGCAGTGATTTTTTGAAGTTGAGAGCAAGTTTGTGATCGAGATTTTCGCTTCGGCAAGATGGACGACGAAACTGTGGAGATGTTGGCGAACATTTTTTGGTGGCAGTGACAGTGATGAGGAGCTATTTACTGGCTTTAAATTAGAAGAATATGACAGGAGAGGAGTCCGATGTCGATTTTGGTGGCTGATGGAGGCGATCTCAGCGAAAATCTTAACATCAACTATGCCGATTACGATGGCCGCGGATGGCGTTTCATGCAGTTCGGTCAGTAGTGTTGAACTTAGCATAATTTTTTTACACCATTTTATCAACAAAGATATAAGCTTTGATGCATGTGGAATTTTACTTCAAAATGTTAACTTAATTTTGGAGCAAATAAAACATATTTATGACCAAGGTTTGTATTTTTTCTGATTTTTTATTTAACATCAGTACATCCAATTTACGGAGTTACTTACCTTCCCTTAAGATTTTGATACGAGTAAGCACTCAGACGGTCCCAAGGGCAAAGGGTTAAACAATACAGGGCCTGCAAGACCTCCACTATAATCTTTACTGGAGGTCACACCTGACAATGTTGGTCTCTCACAACCACAGTGTTCGTGGAGGCTTTACCTTGCTGCGCCCTCAACCAGTGCAGGTCTTCCAAGATCTAGTCTTTACAGAAAAAGTCTCTGTGACATATGGAATCTGAGAGACCTGCATCTCTGGGTCAGTGTAGTCAAAATGATGACTTGTAAAGGCTAAAGATTCATGCAAGGGTTAAGGTAATTTTGCCTTCCCTGTCTGGACTAAATTTGCAAAGAAGGGAGAAGGCTAGGGATGTGGAAAGCGAAGTGTGGTGTTTTCCATTCGATTCCTTTCGGTTTTTCAATTTAAATGTTGTTAACTTCCTACTCCCACCAGACACAGTCACACTCCTGACTGCTCCAAAATCCGGCTATAATGTACACTAAATAACAGCATTGACAGGTGTGGCAACGCCTCATAATCTTGACTTAACACATGGCTGTGTATCTGTAAAGAAAGACAAACTATTTTGCAGAAAGAACTGGAACATTCTGGTCCACTCCTTTCGAAATTCATGGTATTTTGAATAAGATATCACACATGCTTTACAAAGTAACACTCAAACCTATGAACATTTCAGTTGATGTACAGTTCCTGGAATATGTATTTTTACTTCAAATTCCATCTACTGAATGCTCACAATTCACCTAAATAATGTTTTAAGACATCCAAAATTGATAAAATGTCTACTAACAGCATAGCAGCCTGATGAGGAATGAAACATGGTTGAGATTATGTCAATTCTGCAGTGACTGATAAATCACCACTGTAGTTAACTACTGCAAACGACAACAGATAGCTGCTGACCTGCGTGACATGGCCATGACCTGAGGTGAAGGTCCTTCCCTTCCTCGCCAGCTTCCCACCACCACACCTGCGATTTCCAACTGACCTCCTCGGCTGTCCACTGGACTGCGACCTGTAAATGCCATGGACCACTTCTTATATTTGTTTTTCTCATTCAGTCTCTAAAATATCCCTATATTCGATCCAGTGTCTGCCATCTAAAATCATAATTCACACTGAGACTAATGAGAGAAATACACGAACAATCAACAATGAGTTAATGTGCTGAATGACCTTCATCTTCAAAAACAATGTAAAAAATGAAATTCACATACTGTGGAGTCCATTAAACACGAGTCTTGATTACAAGTATTTTGTTTACGTGATCAAATTTTTGCAGTCTCAACTGACACATTATGATTTAAGTGTCAAAATCACATGTTTAACATTATTATTAAACACAATTAATAGGTTACCAGGAGTACATTTTTCACTCCCCAAGAAGCAAGATGTTCTTAACCCACTTCTTTAACATAATAAAAAACAAACTTCAGTCATCTCAGTTTCAATTTGCCTTTAATTTCTTACCATGTTTATCTGAAAAGCAACAACTTTGTTCTAAATCTTCAACATGATGGCACAGTTCTTTTCTTTCTTTTTATATTTATCTTTCTCTGAAAGTTGCTGCATTGTTGTGTTTTATGAGAAAATGTATGTTTACTTACTAAATTGAATTCACTTGTTTACCTACACATGCAAACATACATTACATGATGGCATCTTATTGATATGAAAAAGATCTATTGTTGCATATGATAATTATAAGCGTCAATATGTATTCACTCGCAAAAATTTCTCATCACAACCATAATCAATTTATTCCAAAAAAAAAGGGGGGAAAAATTTCAAGTTTTTAAAATATATTTTCACATACAAGATCGCCTCTCCTGCGACTGTCAACAATCAGACGCCACGATTGCAGAATCGTTTTTCTCATTTTTGACAGCTTAAATATCAAAATGACTGCTGTGTTGCTTTCCGTGAGGGGTTGTTCGCTTTGAAGACTAGAGAAAAACCCACAGCTTCCCCAAACGCTATGATATCCCTTCCCCTCCCCCCCTCAAAATCATCAAACAAATGGCAATTTTGGGTTTAGTGTCTTTAACTATGGAAACATGCTGGTGTGTAACTTAACAAAGGGTGTTGAAAATGCTCTTTGGAAACTTCATAGCATTGCAAAAATGCCTGAACGTGTACGCAAAGGGACTTGTTTCTCCCTGCCCAACTCCATGAGAATCCCAGGGCACCCCACAGAAGAGTTCACCAGCTTCCTCCAGTTCTTCAGCCGTGTGCCAAGACCTACGTCTCTGCAAATGTTCCCCACTCTGCAATGTTGCCAGTCCATCATTTTTTTCTGTCGATCAAAGGTTTTCTCCTCTGCTACTGATAACCATGCACACCCAGTGTTATCTGCAGCACAGGGGGAGTAAATCTACCAGAAAATCCGACCTGGAGAGGGTGGGCTACTTGATTTTTGCCGGAGAAACCCACCACATAAAAGAAGAAGGGGGAAAAAAAAACCCTGCATAGGGTATTTCCATTCAAAAGAGAAGCACAAGATAGGTAATCCTCACACATTTCTAAAGACTATGCCAGTCACACCAAAAATGAAATCAATAACAATTTTGAAGACTTATGCAACTCAAACTGTAAGGAGCATACAGAGCAAAAAAATGCCGGTCCCACAAGTGTAGAGTCCAAGGGGCAAATAGCGACAAGGGTAGATGCGAAACCCTGCTCCCAAACAAGAGGGAAGGGTAGATGCGAAACCCTGCATCCCAACACAAGAGGGAACGGTAGATGCGAAACCCTGCATCCCAAACAAGAGGGAACGGTAGATGCGAACCCTGCATCCCAAACAAGAGGGAACGGTAGATGCGAAACCCTGCATCCCCAACAAGAGGGAACGGTAGATGCGAAACCCTGCATCCCAAACAAGAGGGAAGGGTAGATGCGAAACCCTGCATCCCAAACAAGAGGGAACGGTAGATGCGAAACCCTGCATCCCAACAAGAGGGAACGGTAGTGCGAACCCTGCATCCCCAACAAGGGGGAACGGTAGATTGCAAAACCCTGCATCCCAAACAAGAGGGAAGGGTAGATGCGAAACCCTGCATCCCAACAAGAGGGAACAGAGGATGACAGGCTCACTGCTCCCCCCACCTTTGTTCCTTTTGAAGGTTCTGATGACATGGCACCTGTTCCACCCATGAAACCGATAACCATTTGTTTGCCAGGTGTTACAAGAGAAACTACATTTCACAGATTCTGCGCTCTTTTTGCGTCCTGCAGGAGAGATTTCATAGTCTTCCCATGCTTTTTCAAACTTGCAGCCCTTAAAAACCAGTCAAGTACTAGTAACTGACTTTAGCTCTTAAAAAAAAAAAAAGAAAAGAAAAGAAAAATCGTTACTTGATCACAGATTGATATAAAACGCATTTTATTACTAGTCTTACCTAGAATTCCTCGGCCACGACCGGGGGATTTGGGGACCTGGGGAAAAAGTGGACCCATAGACCTCCTCGACCCTGTACATGGGTTCGGGCCCAGGTGGCCCTAAGGTCCAGGTCCTGGAGGCCCGTAAGGTCCTGGAGGGTAGGGGATAGAATGCTGGCAGGAGAGGCTTGGCAAACTCCCACACGCAGGTTCTCAGCACCGCCTGTCTCAGCGCTCCACGCGCATCACCTTTTCCATCTGAACACGGGCAAAGAATGTCTCAATCCTCTGACTTAAATCATACGGAGCACATATTACATTCAGTAGCGGTACTGACTGATCAACAGTTTGATTTTCTGACAATCCCATCTTTTGAAACCCTTCCCCAAAATCCCCAGCACGAGTGAGTGACCTGAGAAAGTGGAGAGAGACGAAAGAAACTTTTTGTTTTTACATGTTTCCGACCTGTTTACCTTTAATTGCTACTGGTTTCTTTCCAAAAAAAAATGAGTGTATTTTCTACGGAATGTGTACAATTTTTCACATTTTTGTAAAAGCGAGGAGGGAAGGGGAGGGGGATGATTACATTTTCCAAATTTCTAAGAAAGGAGCTGGGTGGGTAGGGGGGTGGGGTGGGCTAGAGGGGGGTCCCTGTTTTCATCTACCATCTCACAGCAGAGGGTAGAGGGATACCTGAGCGTGTAGCTACTCAATAAAACTAGGTTCTTCCAACAGTTTAATTTCAGATCTGATTCAGCTGCACACATTTGGCATCCATTCATTCTCTTTGCCATTTTTTTATCTTGCTATTTCACGGCCTGCATTTTCAACTACTGTCCCTATGCACGGCATGCTCAGAAGAAGTCAGAGCTGGTCAGAATTTCTCGCACGAGAGTTACCAACAGTTGTTGCTCTTTGATCAAAGCCATCAAACACATCATGAACAATTACACACAACTTTGGATTTTCTGTTAGCTGTTTTTTTTCCCCTATTTGGGTTTCACTCAATTTTCATTAAAATATGGTGAATAGATGGGTAATAAATTACTCTATAATTTAATTGCATCATAAAATATAGTATATTCAACATAAACCAAGAGAAATTTTCTCTATTCCAAAATATTCAGGCTTGGACTCCAACAAAATCACAGAAGCAGAAACTGCAGAAAAACAAGCTCGACTATCTGGAGGCAAAATTTTCAAAAATCTTTTGATCTGGAATCTGGTTTAATCCGGGAAAACTGCATCCCAGGCAATCAATATCTGGTTGACTGACGGATTTAAAATCATGACTCAGAGCTGTGGGATTGCCAGGGGTGGTGAACAGCTTACCTGCAAAGCCAACAGACTGGGAAAAAGTCTGTGAGGGACGAACCAACAAAACTGACAGGTCAACGTTTTGATCATAATCAATATGGGAAATATCCTTCAAGGTACATCACACACACACCCCACACACACACACACCACACACACACACACACACACACACACACACACATTTTTGCGACTGTAACCAGGAGCACCCTAAAAAACAAGAAACAGGTCTCATGAATGCCATCCGCTGTTTTAGCCACAAAGGAATTCATGCAGATTCAATATGAGGCAGCAAGACGTAAAGACATCTTTCGTGGCGCCAGAAAATTCACAAATGGAATTCATGCAGATTCAATATGAGGTAGCAAGACGTAAAGACATTTTGCGTGGCGCCAGAAGTTCACAAAAGACGTAAAGACGATCTTTCGTGGCGCCAGAAGTTCACAAAGACGTAAAGACATCTGCGTGGCCCCCGAAGTTCACAAAAGACGTAAAGACATCTGCGTGGGCCAGAAGTTCACAAAGATGTAAAAACATCTGCGTGGCGCCAGAAGTTCACAAAAGATGTAAAGACATCTGCGTGGCGCCAGAAGTTCCCCCAAAAGACGTAAAGACATCTGCGTGGCGCCAGAAGTTCACAAAGACGTTTAAAAACATCTGCGTGGCGCCAGAGTTCACTTAAGACGTAAAGACATCTGCGTGGGCCAGAAGTTCACAAAAGACGTAAAGACATCTGCGTGGCGCCAGAAGTTCACAAAAGAGTAAAGACATCTGCGGGGGCGCCAGAAGTTCACAAAAGCGGGAGGTACAGTCAGTGTGATGGTTCACAAGGCATTTTTGTAGACAAAATTAAACATTTTTAGATTACTTAGGACAAAAAACAAATTATCACAAATTTTGGGATGCGAGAAAGTCTCAATGTGGACAAAAACAGGAAGCAAATATTGGCATAAGAGAGTCTATAAGAATTGTACAGCAGATCTTTTTTGAGCAGTTGGGAGGAGCTTGTCTCCCTCCCAAGGGAAAGGGGTTAGAGCCAGGAGACAAAAAAGCTGATCTGTCTAACCTGTCCGTCACACATGTCGATGAGAGGGGTGGTGTTGTTGGCCTTCAGCAGCTTGAAGTGGAAGAGTTTTCCATCGAAGAAGAGCCAAAGGGGAGCACATGGCGGCCGGAATGGGGCACCACCCCACGTCATTTGGGTGCCAGGGCCGTCTCCACACCCCACATGAACAGAGAGGCCAGCTGCACCCACGAGGCGTGATGTTGGGCAAATGAAGAGAATCAAACAGAAACACAGTCATCCCAAAAGTCATGAATCACACCTCTCTCCACTTCATGCCCAAAAAACATGTCTATCCCAAATCTCTTTTCTTTTAAGGAAAATGTTGGATGTTACTGAACCGTGTGAAAAGTGGTGGGGACTCCCGTTTTGTCTAGCACAGCTCTGGGTGACAGAAGACCAACCCTTCTTCTATATCCCTTACAATCTCCTCAAACTTTATAACGACCTCTTTACAGAAGACCATCCCTTCTTCTATATCATTACAATCTCCTCAAATTTATAACGACCTCTCACAGAAGACCATCCCTTCTTCTATATCATTACAATCTCCTCAAACTTTATAACGACCTCTCACAGAAGACCATCCCTTCTTCTATATCATTACAATCTCCTCAAACTTTATAACGACCTCTTCACAGAAGACCATCCCTTCTTCTATATCATTACAATCTCCTCAAACTTTATAACGACCTCTCACAGAAGACCATCCCTTCTTCTATATCATTACAATCTCCTCAAACTTTATAACGACCTCTCACAGAAGACCATCCCTTCTTCTATATCATTACAATCTCCTCAAACTTTATAACGACCTCTCACAGAAGACCATCCCTTCTTCTATATCATTACAATCTCCTCAAACTTTATAACGACCTCTCACAGAAGACCATCCCTTCTTCTATATCATTACAATCTCCTCAACTTTATAACGACCTCTCCTGTGAGAAAAGGGTGTACTAACTGTGGATTAACACCAATACCATACACACCTGATGCCTTGCTCATGAACTGAAGAATGAATATATGATCATGTTTAAACTTTTGCTCAATGTCCCACCCCACTGTATAAACTGCAGGTTTTCCAAGTGAGTATTTCTTTTCAAGATAATGACATGTCACTTTCTTGTTCAACTTCTACAGCAGGAACCACTGACAGCTATCAACACTGCGACACATGGCATGATTATTTCACCATCCTTTAGTTGCACATCAAGACACTTATTCTTCTACTTCTACTTCAGATATAATCCAATGATTGGTAAGTCAAGTAGGAGGCATCCGAAAACATATTGCAATGAAAGTTGTTGTGCAGGTACAGAAGAGCCGGGCAGAACTAGTGCTGGGGTGACCTTGAGGTCCTGCATGGTCTGCACGTCGTGCAGCAGAGGGGACATGGCCATGGCCAGGAAGGCGTCCAGCTCCTGTCTCTGCAGCACTCGCCCAAACTGCACCATGTATCTGCAAGAAACACACCCCAAACTGCACCATGTATCTGCAAGAACACACGCCCAACTGCACCATGTATCTGCAAAACACACGCCCAAACTGCACCATGTATCTGCAAGAACACACGCCCAAACTGCACCATGTATCTGCAAGAACACACGCCCAAACTGCACCATGTATCTGCAAGAACACACGCCAACACTGCACCATGTATCTGCAAGAACACACGCCAGCACTGCACGCAATCTCTTCAGTAAAACTTCTGCGTATCCCTTCTTGTTTGTACCTTACTAAGGCTGGAAAGAAACGTAAAAAAAAGACATCAATGTGAAGGTGCAGACTGTTTCACAGGATGTAGCAAGCGGTCAACAAAACTGATTTTTTTTTTTTTACTCGACAGAACAATTAGGGAGTTTAAGACATCCGTTTCAACAAATCAGTAACCATGATATAAATTGATATTACTCCTGAGTAAGTTGTTTGCCACTGAAGTTACAGTGATTTCATGAGTATAATTCTGTGTTAAAAAAAAGGTCCAAGAGCATTAAAAAATGTCATAAATATAATTCTTGTATCAATACAGATTCTTAATGTAGAAAAGCAGCAAATAACAAATTAATATTCATGGCAGCTTCTCTGGATTTGGGGGCAGAAGGTCCATGATGCTATTTTTGTTTGTTTTTTTAACAAGAAATTGATGCAAAGTGATCCTTTCGGCACAAAAGTGGTTCTCCTGTCTGAAAAGCATTTCTCTTATATTTGCCCAGAGATTTTATGACAAGTCCCTAAAATGAGGGTTAATTTTAAGGGAACTGTACTGAAAATTCTTGCGAGCGGAATGGTATCTGGGTGTGTCTGCTTCTCCTACAATATGCCGATACAAGGAACCATAGAGGCCACAACAGACCCTGAAAATTTCCGTAGAGCGGGGTTGAATTTTTGCCAAATTGCAAATGAATCACCTTTTGAAGTATTTTGTGTTGGAAGAATTTTCACTTTAATTCCTAAAAGGTCAGGCATCCCTTTTACTGTGTGAAGGCTGATGAAAAATGGGACACCCCACCACCCCCCAACACACATCCACCAAATCGGAGATTTGCACACATCTTTTATAGAAAAAAACACTAACTTTAGTTGAAAGGTACATTGATAGCAATTTAAGAGTAAACAGGACTTGGTTTCACTGTCAAAATGTACGGAGATTCAGCGGGGAACTTCAAACTAATGTTTCTTCTTCCAAGAATTGTTTCAAACCAATCAATATTTAAAAAAAATTTGTATTAAACCATCAAATTTACCCAAGCAAGATCAGGTTTATTCGAAATGAAAAATGACAGTCACTAGCATGTTCTTGCGAGAATTAAAGAAGGTATAAGAGAAGAATGAAGAATTCAGTGATAAAGAAGACAGAGCAACTTCACACCCCTATTTCTTTCCAAACTTGTGCTCGAGTGACAAAATAATGCTGTCTCTCCAGCAATCCAAAATTCACACAGTTTTAAGAGGCAACATAGTTTTTCTTTACCACTTTCCATTCTCCCAACTACCCTGTCCTTCCCCTTCCTCTGAACAAACATGCTCATCCGGCCACCATGATTAAAACTGTGCCTGTAAAGGACACTGTATTTCGAGAACTGTCTCTTCCACTGCTGTCCTCTGAACTTTCTCACCTGAGCACACAGGCCATGAGCAGCAGGGGTTGAGGGACATGCTGGGTGTTCAGGATCAGGGGGGTGTCGCTCTGCATGATGGTCAGGAACGCACGCAGACGTCGGGTCTTGTCATCAGCATTCTTCCCCAGCCACATGCGCTCAATGCTGGGCGTCTTCCAGTCCACTGGTTTGGCCACAGTCACCTCAAAAGCTGGACGTGTCGCGCTTCGGCGCACTGTCCATTCTTTCACAGCCACGTCAAAGGTTTTTGGAGGAACAGCCTCGCCTGGCAACATAATAATAAGTCAGTGTCAGTAGCACCATCTCTAACAATGGCAACATAATAATAAGTCAGTGTGAGAAGCACCATCTCTAACAATGGCAACATAATAATAAGTCAGTGTGAGTAGCACCATCTCTAACAATGGCAACATAACAATAAGTCAGTGTGAGTAGCACCATCTCTAACAATGGCAACATAACAATAAGTCAGTGTGAGTAGCACCATCTCTAACAATGGCAACATAACAATAAGTCAGTGTGAGTAGCACCATCTCTAACAATGGCAACATAATAATAAGTCAGTGTGAGTAGCACCATCTCTAACAATGGCAACATAATAATAAGTCAGTGTGAGTAGCACCATCTCTAACAATGGCAACATAATAATAAGTCAGTGTGAGTAGCACCATCTCTAACAATGGCAACATAATAATAAGTCAGTGTGAGTAGCACCATCTCTAACAATGGCAACATAACAATAAGTCAGTGTGGTAGCACCATCTCTAACAATGGCAACATAACAATAAGTCAGTGTGAGTAGCACCATCTCTAACAATGGCAACATAATAATAAGTCAGTGTGAGTAGCACCATCTCTAACAATGGCAACATAATAATAAGTCAGTGTGAGTAGCACCATCTCTAACAATGGCAACATAATATAAGTCAGTGTGAGTAGCACCATCTCTAACAATGGCAACATATAATAAGTCAGTGTGAGTAGCACCATCTCTAACAATGGCAACATAACAATAAGTCAGTGTGAGTAGCACCATCTCTAACAATGGCAACATAACAATAAGTCAGTGTGAGTAGCACCATCTCTAACAATGGCAACATAACAATAAGTCAGTGTGAGTAGCACCATCTCTAACAATGGCAACATAACAATAAGTCAGTGTGAGTAGCACCATCTCTAACAATGGCAACATAACAATAAGTCAGTGTGAGTAGCACCATCTCTAACAATGGCAACATAATATAAGTCAGTGTGAGTAGCACCATCTCTAACAATGGCAACATATAATAAGTCAGTGTGAGTAGCACCATCTCTAACAATGGCAACATAATAATAAGTCAGTGTGAGTAGCACCATCTCTAACAATGGCAACATAATAATAAGTCAGTGTGAGTAGCACCATCTCTAACAATGGCAACATAATAATAAGTCAGTGTGAGTAGCACCATCTCTAACAATGGCAACATAATAATAAGTCAGTGTGAGTAGCACCATCTCTAACAATGGCAACATAATAATAAGTCAGTGTGAGTAGCACCATCTCTAACAATGGCAACATAATAATAAGTCAGTGTGAGTAGCACCATCTCTAACAATGGCAACATAACAATAAGTCAGTGTGAGTAGCACCATCTCTAACAATGGCAACATAACAATAAGTCAGTGTGAGTAGCACCATCTCTAACAATGGCAACATAACAATAAGTCAGTGTGAGTAGCACCATCTCTAACAATGGCAACATAACAATAAGTCAGTGTGAGTAGCACCATCTCTAACAATGGCAACATAATAATAAGTCAGTGTGAGTAGCACCATCTCTAACAATGGCAACATAACAATAAGTCAGTGTGAGTAGCACCATCTCTAACAATGGCAACATAATAATAAGTCAGTGTGAGTAGCACCATCTCTAACAATGGCAACATAATAATAAGTCAGTGTGAGTAGCACCATCTCTAACAATGGCAACATAATAATAAGTCAGTGTGAGTAGCACCATCTCTAACAATGGCAACATAATAATAAGTCAGTGTGAGTAGCACCATCTCTAACAATGGCAACATAATAATAAGTCAGTGTGAGTAGCACCATCTCTAACAATGGCAACATAACAATAAGTCAGTGTGAGTAGCACCATCTCTAACAATGGCAACATAACAATAAGTCAGTGTGAGTAGCACCATCTCTAACAATGGCAACATAACAATAAGTCAGTGTGAGTAGCACCATCTCTAACAATGGCAACATAATAATAAGTCAGTGTGAGTAGCACCATCTCTAACAATGGCAACATAATAATAAGTCAGTGTGAGTAGCACCATCTCTAACAATGGCAACATAATAATAAGTCAGTGTGTGTAGCACCATCTCTAACAATGGCAACATAATAATAAGTCAGTGTGAGTAGCACCATCTCTAACAATGGCAACATAATAATAAGTCAGTGTGAGTAGCACCATCTCTAACAATGGCAACATAATAATAAGTCAGTGTGAGTAGCACCATCTCTAACAATGGCAACATAACAATAAGTCAGTGTGAGTAGCACCATCTCTAACAATGGCAACATAACAATAAGTCAGTGTGAGTAGCACCATCTCTAACAATGGCAACATAACAATAAGTCAGTGTGAGTAGCACCATCTCTAACAATGGCAACATAATAATAAGTCGGTGTGAGTAGCACCATCTCTAACAATGGCAACATAACAATAAGTCGGTGTGAGTAGCACCATCTCTAACAATGGCAACATAATAAGAAGTCAGTGTGAGTAGCACCATCTCTAACAATGGCAACATAATAAGAAGTCAGTGTGAGTAGCACCACTCTAACAATGGCAACATAATAATAATTCAGTGTGAGTAGCACCATCTCTAACAATGGCAACATAACAATAAGTCAGTGTGAGTAGCACCATCTCTAACAATGGCAACATAACAAATAAGTCAGTGTGAGTAGCACCATCTCTAACAATGGCAACATAATAATAAGTCAGTGTGAGTAGCACCATCTCTAACAATGGCAACATAATAATAAGTCAGTGTGAGTAGCACCATCTCTAACAATGGCAACATAATAATAAGTCAGTGTGAGTAGCACCATCTCTAACAATGGCAACATAACAATAAGTCAGTGTGAGTAGCACCATCTCTAACAATGGCAACATAACAATAAGTCAGTGTGAGTAGCACCATCTCTAACAATGGCAACATAACAATAAGTCAGTGTGAGTAGCACCATCTCTAACAATGGCAACATAATAATAAGTCAGTGTGAGTAGCACCATCTCTAACAATGGCAACATAATAATAAGTCAGTGTGAGTAGCACCATCTCTAACAATGGCAACATAACAATAAGTCAGTGTGAGTAGCACCATCTCTAACAATGGCAACATAACAATAAGTCAGTGTGAGTAGCACCATCTCTAACAATGGCAACATAACAATAAGTCAGTGTGAGTAGCACCATCTCTAACAATGGCAACATAATAATAAGTCAGTGTGAGTAGCACCATCTCTAACAATGGCAACATAACAATAAGTCAGTGTGAGTAGCACCATCTCTAACAATGGCAACATAATAATAAGTCAGTGTGAGTAGCACCATCTCTAACAATGGCAACATAATAATAAGTCAGTGTGAGTAGCACCATCTCTAACAATGGCAACATAATAATAAGTCAGTGTGAGTAGCACCATCTCTAACAATGGCAACATAATAATAAGTCAGTGTGAGTAGCACCATCTCTAACAATGGCAACATAATAATAAGTCAGTGTGAGTAGCACCATCTCTAACAATGGCAACATAATAATAAGTCAGTGTGAGTAGCACCATCTCTAACAATGGCAACATAATAATAAGTCAGTGTGAGTAGCACCATCTCTAACAATGGCAACATAATAATAAGTCAGTGTGAGTAGCACCATCTCTAACAATGGCAACATAACAATAAGTCAGTGTGAGTAGCACCATCTCTAACAATGGCAACATAACAATAAGTCAGTGTGAGTAGCACCATCTCTAACAATGGCAACATAATAATAAGTCAGTGTGAGTAGCACCATCTCTAACAATGGCAACATAATAATAAGTCAGTGTGAGTAGCACCATCTCTAACAATGGCAACATAATAATAAGTCAGTGTGAGTAGCACCATCTCTAACAATGGCAACATAATAATAAGTCAGTGTGAGTAGCACCATCTCTAACAATGGCAACATAATAATAAGTCAGTGTGAGTAGCACCATCTCTAACAATGGCAACATAATAATAAGTCAGTGTGAGTAGCACCATCTCTAACAAAGATTTAAAAAAAAAAGAGTAAAAATATGGAAGAGCTGAACCAAAGCTCCAAGTTCCCCATCTTCCTGAAAGTCATCATGATTCTGTCTACATTCATCGAAGTGATTTAGCAAACTTTGGAGTAACAGATTGTTACCGCATATTGGTAATAACCATTCTTTTCGCCTGAAAGAGGAAGTAATCTACTGACAGAAAGGAACTCTCACTGGGTGATGTGAAACGCTTTTTTCTGTCAGAAAATCATCTTCCCTTACCGGGAGAAAAAAATGAAGATATCACCAACATGTTAACAGAATAAAGAATTAATTGCTGGTAATAATAAAATAATAATAATGAATACTTATATAGCGCCTATTCTCGGCTAGAGGCCAAGCTCTAAGCGCTTTACAATCCACACTCGTTTACACAACGGGCTGCCTACCTGGGTAGTGCCGACTGAAGAGCTGCCAGCTGGCGCTTCATTCAGTCGTTTCCTGTGTCATCCAGTCAACATCGTTCAATATCGATCACTCATTTTCCTTCCTTCCTTCATTCTTTCCATTTCTCACGCAGAGTGCATGCTATGTGTAACGTGTCATCATACCAACGGCCAAACTGGCCTACTCTTCCGAAAGTTGGTGATGGGATTTTACGTGTGTGCAAGATGTTATGCATGCGTTCACACACGGAACCTCGGTTTATAGTCTCATTCTGCTACAATGCTTCCATAGAGTAATTCTGTGCTGAATGTTGAAAATGGTACAGATGTGGTTTTAAACAAGATGCGAAGCATATAAACGTACTCCCAGTTGTCCAAACCGCTTATAAATCGGCCAAGTGCTTTGTGAGATAAGAAATAAAGGCAAAATAACGGTTTTAACGGTTATTTAACCGACGTACACTTTTGAAACTGGTATTTTAGTCCTCACTGGGCTTAAAGCCTGTGTACATACCAAATTTCATCCAAATCGGACAACATGTCAAGAATAACGGCTTTTAACGGTCAGATTTTGAAACACTACATGGAAGTGCCATTTGTGTGTGATAACCTTTCTATGTACAAAATTTCATTAAAACCCACAAATATATAAAAAATAAAGGCAAAATAACGGTTTTAACGGTTATATAACCGATATACACTTTTGAAACCGGTATTTTAGTCCTCACTGGGCTAAAGCCTGTGTACATATCAAATTTCATCCAAATCGGACAATATGTCAAGAACAACGGTTTTTTAACGGTCAAATTTTGAAACACTATATACAAGTGCCATTTGTGTGTGATAACCTTTCTATATACCAAATTTTATTAAAATCCACCTATATATAAGAAATAACGGCAGAATAACGGTTTTTAACGGTTGTTTAATCCATTTTCAGCATTACATCACTTACATATGGACAGAGGCTCCGATCTGTCACAAGATCATATAAACCGCTTATAAATTGGCCAAGTACTTTCTGAGATATTCCATAAAGAAGAAAAACCGTTACAGGCCGTTACAGCCGTTAGTAACGGCTACAGCGGTAAACTAAAACATCGGGCATCATCCGTGGCCCATAATGAACATACCTAGAAATTTTCAGAAAGATCGGCCCAGTAGTTTTGTCTGGAGCGAGTGGAACACATTTTGACCTCGGACACACAGACAGACAGACGGACACACAGACAGCATTTCTTCATTCCCATTCTAAAGTACTCCCTGTTCTATAAGAACTGGGAGTACAAAAAGCAAACAAAACAACAACAGAAAATGGTTATTTTCAAATTATGATTTCAAAAGCTAAAATAGCAACAACAACAACAAAAAAAAGTTAATATGTAGGTATTCTGAGATCAACTGGGGGAATGGAGATTCAAGTTCAAAATGTTATATTACCACTTTGTTGCCTGGAAATACAATTGCCGTAAGTCTGAAAATTAAATTTTACTGGAGACAGAAAAAACTGATTATTCATCCCCACATGATATACTGCTAGTTGGGTTATGGTACAAGTATTTTGATTACAACATGTATATTTTTAGGATAATGGAATTGGGACTTGGCTATGTTATGCCCCTTGGCCACTCTTATAGTATACCAAAAATCTCAAAAATGCAAAAAATTCGAGTTACGGCAGTTGTATATGTTGGCAGCGACTTGAAAACAAAGATACTAATAAAAAAAGAAAAATAAAGCTGTAGTTGCTGGGGTAGAGGTGTAGGGGTGGTTTGGGGGAAGAGATTTAAAAAATTGTCGATTAATTTAAAAATCTGATGACTATATTCAAGAAGTACTTTGAAATCATAGGTAACAAAGTGACGACTTACTAGGTTAAAAATCTAATGACTGTGCCCATGTGGTATTTTAATATCATAAGAAACAAACTGACGACTTACTAAGTTTAAAAATCTGATGACTATATTCAAGAAGTACTTTGAAATCATAGGAAACAAACTGACGACTTACTAAGTTAAAAATCTGATGACTGTGCCCATGTGGTATTTTGAAATCAAACACTGTACATCAAACACGATAAATGCATACACATAGCACAAAAAAACAGGCACTTCACTGTGTACTGAACAGTACATTCGACTCTGCGTGTGTGTGTGTGTGTGTGTGAAATTTTAGCTTTAACTACCACAAGCGTTCTACGTTTCAAGCTTTGCCATCATTGTTAATTTCATTGAAGCAAATTAGATTAATTTGAACAATGTCATGCTTTTCTACAATTTTCCCCTCCAGCGTAATCATTTGAAGTCAGCTGAAGAGCAGAGCGAAGAGCAACCAACAACAAATTCAGCCCAAAATTGAAGGGTTGGCAGGTCTGTGTGCACATGCACGTGCACAGGCACACACACACACCACACACTCTATGTCTGTGGAATGCTAAGCTGTTCACCTTTTTCCTTGTAGGTGTTCTCATGTACAATTTTCAGTTTGTTGAGGTTGAAGAGCACGGAGTATATGGTCTGGCGGACGGGGCGGTAGAGGTCCACGTAGGATGGCAGTTCTCGGCTGGTTTCATCCTCCATGGTCACTGGCAGTTTCACCTCACCCTACACACATGTTCATCTCTCATTTTAAAACAACAACAAACAAAAAAAAACCTTGCTTTCCTGCTAGATATGTGTCAGTATTAGAGAGACAATCTGATCTTTACAACAGCAGTACCATTCATTACTGACCCTCATTTCCTCATTGCATGTCACCTACTCATTTCTTTAAAAACAAACCAATACCCAACCCACCATCTTCGACCAACCCAGCAAAATCCAGGGTTGAGACAGACAAGTCTTCTGGCCTACGTTAAGTACTGTCATGACAGTTGAATTGGAGAAAACAATGGTACTATCAATGCTTTTCACTGACTGGCAGCTTCTTCAAGTCCTCATCAAAACAAGTGATCCCCTTCAAACTAATCAGAAATTATAGCATGAACCCGAAGTATTCAATTTATATCAAAACAGCTCAGAAAAAAATGTGACCTACGCTGATTAAGACATTAATCAAAAGTTTCTAATTTTCAATGGATATAGTTGGATCGTATTCAAGCTTTAGTGAGGATGGCAATGTCCATGATGCAGTGTTACAAGACGACCTGTGTGAGGAGCTGGTAGATCATGGGGTGCATCAGCCCTTTCTGGTGACGCTCGCTGGCAATGCGGATGATCTCCGTGGTGAGGGTTGGCAGTTTGAAGTCTGTGCCAGGGAAGGCACCAGGAGCCGCTGCCTTCTTCCCGTCCCCTGGATAAACAGGATCATAAACCATACATGTCTTCCAAATCACATATTGAGCTGATGGCATCATCATAAAACCTGATAATCATAATGATTTATCCTGGTAAGTGCAACACAATGCAATCTTCAGACACTTCATCCATGTTGTCTTGATATCTTCATACCATCAATATACTTTTTTCCTATGGAGGCCCTGATGAAAGTGTTGAACATGAAATCTGAAACTAGCCACAATGTTATATAGGTCAGCGTCAAAACTCATCACAAAACTTCTCCCATTCTGACCACAGTCCTCTCAAGCTCAGAGAACAGACTCATCAATCCATCATGTCCTGTTATGACAGCAACAACGGCTTGTTATGCAAACCGACTGAGGACTCCTGCTGGGACTGAGATCACACCATATCCCTCAGACGAAGATTCCCCCAAATTTATCACCAACAAAGATGGTCATGTGAATTCAACATACACCTAGATGTCAACGACAGCATGGTACATGAACCACAGATTCTGCATCCATTTTTGTGCATTTTTTGTTGTTTGTGTTATAAATGACAATGACTGTGGTAAGTAATCCATCTCTGTCTTGAGACTACATAACCGTGTTCACTCACTGTTTTGTTTAACACCATTTAACTGTTGAAGGTCAAACAGCTCTGAGACATTAACCAGACACCTGCAGGGTTGTGAGGAACCTTGAGGACACGGCGCAGGGTCACATCCCAACACAAACCCTCCCAAATATAGGTTCTCATAAAGCAAAGAATCATTACTAAGGAACAGTTTTGTTCATATCTGTAGTCAGTTTACCTCTCATATCCATACCCTCCTTTTAAAAAAACCTGTTTGTTATTATTTTCAAAGAATCCATTGTGAAACTTTTGTCTGCATCCATGACTCTAGTTTCAAAGAGAGACAGACATTTATTATTTTTAAAGAATCCATTGCAAAACTTTTGTCTGCATCCATGACTCTAGTTTCAAAGAGAGACAGAAACACTTGCTGCCTGTGCCCTGCACGTAGACCATTTTTGAATTTTCATAACTGTATACAGTATGTTACATGTAAAAGAACTAGACACAGCACACATGAACACAGCTGCCAAGACCTCAAAGCACAAAATGCAGCACTGACATTTGAAGTGTCGCATTTCAAACAGAAGCATCATATGCCATACTACAAATCATACTCAACAGCACTTTCAGCTGCACTCTGCTTCACACATGACTTGAGTGATGGCCAACTAAGATGACAGAAATCTTATTAGCTGTTATGAGGCTTTTACTTGACTAAAAACAATTGAAACTGAATAAATAATACATACATACACACACACACACACATATATATATATATATATATATATATATATATATATATATATATATATATACAACAAACTAATAAATTCCAAGGATAAGTACCGCACCGTTCCAGCAACTTACAGAGCAGCTTGGTGTTGCAATGACTGCAAGAAATATTGAATTATAAACAAAGCTTGCTCTTATGTCTTAGATTGAAGAAATAGGGGGAGATACGCATTCATATCTGCAGTGGTAGATGATTCTGCCTAACTAACAGTATGTGCATGAGTGGGTGAATGGGGAAAAATAAAATACATGCTTCTCAAAATGAGCCTTCAGCAAGCTTATATTCTCCAATATATGCATGTATATAAACGAATATGCATGTATATAAACGAATAAAATGAAAATCTAAATCGCAATTGTCTTCAGTCGATTTTCTTCGGCTAATTCTTCCTCTCCATACTGAGCCTGATCCCTTCTTGTTTTTTAATGAAACAAGTCCCCAGCATAAAAATCTCTGATACATTGACTCTGTGTAGCTTTTCCACTTCAGCAACAACAGGCTATTTGAAAAATAAATCAACAGAAAAGAAAGAGTTTGCCCCAGCCTACTATTGACAGTAGTCAACCAGGGACAGATCTAGACAAACTGATTCATTTTCAACATATTCTCATTTTTCAAAGATGAAAAAAGTGAGGTAACAAAAACAGTTTTAAGTTTGTAAATGACTAAAAGCAAAACAAATATGATTAGAAAAAAAAGGCATCCTTCAGTCCAAGTTATTAAAGTCTACTGGTTTCCATTTTTGTTAGAGATTAGCAGAAAAGTGATACTTTGTGATTTCCTTCCTCCACCTTCTGCTCACTAAGTACAATATCCAAACAGGTTGTGTTTCAAGAAATTATCACCGCACCTGAGCTCCCAGAGTCACTGTACGAGTCCCCCTGAAAAAAAACAAACAAGTGCATAATTATGCAAGTGGAAGACTTTTAAAAGCACAAGAGGGGCACTGAGGGAGATACACAAATAGAGTAAAGAAAATACATATCAAGACTTTTTACACACTGCATAAGTAAAGAAACACATATCAACAAAGCTTATTTCTGGCTTGATTCTGATTAACTTTAAAATTGTACCAGCACAATACCATAGGTACTGAAAAACTGCGTATTATTTAAGTTACAAGGAAAACAACATCCTATTTTCAACACAGCCTATCACTTATTTTCAAGTTTCGATCCTATTCCTCATAATGCCGTCAAGACAGAAACTTTAGGCATGATTCCAACGAGCTCAAAAATATTATACTTTGTAAGTAAGAATATGTTAATAATAATAATAATAATGGGGATTTATATAGCGCCTTCCACGGCACAAGGCGCTTTACAAAGGCAGAAAAAATACAAATTGCAAATGTAGAGAAAATGCATTGAAAAACGGCTCAGAAAATGAAAAACAAAGGCTCTCTTCCATTCTCTCCCACACGCACACACACTCTCACGCACAGACACACAATACACAAGAGCCGCAACAAGCACAAACTATTAAGCGATCCACAAAAACAACAAGAGTCAATCAACTATCTGGTAATGACTGTCTTCTTAGTATTGTTTGAAAAGGTGGGTTTTCAGGGAGGTTTTGAAGGAAGAAAAGGTTTGAGAATGTCTTAAGTCATAGGGGAGTTTATTCCAGAGTTTGGGAGCTGCGTATGAGAAAGCTCGTTCGCCATGCTGTTTACGATGGGGACGGTAACTGGGGAAGCGGAAGGTCCTTGTGTCGGTGGAGGAGCGGAGCGTTCGTGATGGACATATACTTGAAGGAGATCGGAAAGATAGGCAGGGGCATCGCCAGTGAAAATCTTGAAGCAAAGACAACAACATTTGTATTTAATTCTTTCTTCAACGGGGAGCCAGTGCAACTTTTTCAGGAGAGGGCTGCAGGGTTGGGTCCTAGGAGATTTGCAAATGAGACGGGCTGCAGAGTTCTGTACAGATTGAAGGGGTTGGATGACAGTTGAGGGACAGCCAAGGAGAACACAGTTGCAGTAATCTAGCCTTGAGAGGATGTAAGATGAAACAAGAGTTTTTGTGGCGTCTTCAGTGAGATAGGGTCGAATAGCAGCAATTCGTTTAAGTTCCATGTAAGCTAACTGACAGGTTTTTGTGACATGCTGTTTCATTGAGAGGTCACTATCAAGGAGAACACCAAGGTCGCGAACAGTGTTTGAAAATTCAATAGTGCTGGAACCTAATGTCAAAGAAGAAGGGAGCAGATCAGGGCCATGATGTGACTGCTTTGAAAAACGGATGGCTTCAGTCTTCTCACAGTTTAATTTAAGCTTATTTGCTGACATCCAGGTCTCAATATCAGAAGTACAAGATTGAAGAGTAGAAACAAGGGGTGAGTAGTCATCGATGACAGAGGAATGGAGCAGCTGAGTATCATCTGCAAACATTTCGTGTGAAACGGAATGGCCGTGAATGACATTAGACAATGGAGTGGTGTACAAAATAAAAAGGACAGGTCCAGCACGGATCCCTGAGGTACGCCAAACTGGAGGTCAGATTCATCAGAACGGTGGTCACCTACCTGGATGAACTGTTTCCTGTCTAGAAGATAAGAACAAAAACCAATTTAAAGCTGTTTCCCTGATGCCACATGTGTATTTCAAACAAGAGAGAAGGATTTCATGGTCTATGGTGTCAAAGGCTGCCGAAAGATCTAGCAAGAGAAGGACAGAAATTTTGTTTTCGTCTAAGGAATTTAGAATATCATTGAGAATACGAAGGATGGTGGTCTCCGTGCTGTGCCCAGGGCGATAGGCTGACTGATGTGGTGTGAGGAGGTTGTTTGAGGCCAGATGGTCAGAGAGCTGTTGAAGAATGACTTTCTCAAGAATTTTGGATAGGAAAGGAAGATTTGAGATGGGTCTGTAATTTTAAGAACGTTGGGATCAAGACTGCTTTTCTTGAGTAGAGGTTTAACAAGGGCGGTCTTAAAGTCAGTGGGAACTGTGCCAGAAGACAGAGACTCGTTAGAATTTTGGTGATGGTAGGAAGGAGAGAGTCAAGGTGTTCAAAGAGGAGTGGGGTGGGAATAGGGTCAAGGTCACAGGATGTTTTCGCAGACTGTGTGATGATTTTACGAACAGTCTGCTCAGACACTGGCAAGAACTCACAGAGTGTGGTACCGTTAAAAACAACAGAGTGATCTGAAGTATCTGAGGATGGGGAGAAAGCGTTTCGAATTGTCTGAATTTTGTGAGCGAAAAACTGAGAAAACAAACCAGGAAGCTGTGACGGCTCATGAGTGGACGGCATTACAACACTTGCAGCCTTACCCAACATGCTAGTGACAGTTCTAAACAGTTCTTTACACGAGGATGCTGCTGCAACTTTGGAGGAATAGAATGCAGTTTTGGCTTGATGGACAAACTGTACGACTTTCTGTTTAGCAGCATCGTAAATTTGCTTGTGTATTGTCAGTCTAGATGACACCCAGCGCCGCTCGGCTCGACGTCGCTCGCGTTTCAATTTTTGCAGCTCAGGTGCAATTGAGTTGTACCACGGAGCCGGGCGGCGCCAGTTTTGCTGTCTGCTGACGTACAGGCGCATGTTTATCCAAGACTTTTCTAAGACCAATGTTCAGATCAGTAAGTGTTACGTCAGGCGTGATAATGTTAGCGATGTCATGAGAAAAATCAGCAGGGTCAATCTTATGAATGGCACGAACACATTTGAATTGAGGTGCCGACTTTTGCTTTGGAACACTGAGATGGCACACTAGACTATAGTGATCAGACATCAAATCATAACAACACTTAGCAGAATGCAAAAGACTGTCAGTGTCACGAAAAATCACAAGATCAAGAATGTGACCACTTGCTGATAAGTGGGTTCATCAATGGCCTGAGAAAGGCCACACGTCTCTAAGAGTTTCTGAAACCTCCTAACTCTGGGATCACTCAAGTCGTCGTAATGAACATGAAAGTCACCGATGATCAAGAGATCGCCGTCACGCGTGGCGGCAAAATCAAGGAAATCAGGGAACTCTTCGTAGAATCTTGAGTCAAGCAGTTTGTTCCTTTTACTGGGCGGGGTCCGATACACACACAGCAGATGGATTCGTTGATTTTGCAAAGTCAGAAGTAGCTCAGCCACTTCAAAAGTGGTGTGAGAGAAGGGGAAGGTGGAATTTACGTGGCAGTAAGACACGAGACACTCTTTGATGATCAGCACGATTCCACCACCACTCTTGGCAGTGGCACCAAGTTCACGGGGGAAATTGTAGAGTTTATAACCCGGGGGTGTCAAATCAGCACATTCTCTCATCACCTGACTCACGAAGCCACGTTTCTGACACCATCATAATGTCAACGTCGTAATCGGTCATGAAGTCAGCGATCGCAGTGCGTTTCTGACGTGTTTTAAGGGCATTACCACGAACACAGACTGGGCATTCAGGTGACAGACACAGAGCTGATTAGGAAGATCAGAGCCCTGTACAGAACCGCTATCAAGTTCTCGAGGTTGGCACCCGAAGCACAGGTCAGCGCGGTCGACACGTCAGGGGAGCTGAGGGAGGAGTCAAGATCAGTGACAGAAGAAGTACTGGTTGTAGAATGTTGTTGACTGATAACTACAGGAATCTGCCGGCGTTTTCTGGTGCCCCCTCGGGACGATCGGTGGCGTGGCAGGCGGTAACCAATAGACAGTTCTTTCAAACGACTAATCAGATCGAGGTCGAGGTCACGGTATGCCGCTGTTTGTTTACATGCCAACAGCTGATTTCGTGTGTAGAGTAGCAGGCACGACCACAGTTCAGTGTACGAAGCGCCTCCGTGCTACACGTAGTATCAGCTAGTGGCAGCGTGGGACGGCGAAAAGTGGGTCGTAGCATGTGCAAGTTGCCGGGGATGCCGGCCGAAAATGGCGGACTGCCACGCTGATTCAAAAGGAAAAATCTCCCCCGATAGAATCATGAAGAAGAACATCGTCCTGACGTGAAGTGGAGCACACATAATCCAACACCAGTCCATCATGCAGCACTCTAACAAATATCAAAACTGTACACACAGTCAAACCACATGAAAACGATGAAAACTGACGGAGCTAAGATCGGCCGTGCCTGCTAGGCGACCTGACCTTCACCCTTATTCTTTATGTTTAATGTCTATGCTACCTACACCTGGTAACATACAAGGTAGCATGTAACAGATTTGAACAGAATGCCAGCGCAACAAAGTGCTCAAAAGACTAAGACACATATTCATCTGTACAATATGGTACTCTTTCTGTTAAGGCTGCAAATTTAACAGATGCTGAACTTCTGCATGAACATAACTTTTGATGACTCACACTTTTTTCTTTCTATCTTTTTGTTTTTTGTTTTGTTTGTTTGGTTTGGTTTGTAGTAACCAGGTATTTCCTGATTTCTGAGAGGAGTGCATTATCAAAAGACCAAGATGTTACTTACAATTTTTCCTGTTCATAACCTTTTGCATCTTTTTTTCCAAAACATACTCCACAACTTCAGTGCTTTATTGCATGTCTGTTATGTCTAAATCAAAAGAAGAAAGCAGACCATGTAATTTTAGACATGGTAGATTTTTGCGTCCAGCTTTCTTACAACAGAACATGTAAATTTTTTAGTCCAATATAATAAATAATCAGGACAACTTCTATAAATTTCCAACTCTAAATTAAGAATTTAAAAATAAATAAAGTTTTTTTCTTCATTTTGTGGATAGTCAAATTATATAAATAAGGTTTTAAAGAATAATCATTCTTATTTCTAATAGAATTCAATACATAATCATTGATCATAATGTGGCAGAAGGGAGGATACTCTTCCCTTTCTTTGTGCTTTCATTGTTGATTCTATGTTTTGTTGTGTACATAATTCGTCGTGTATATAATTCTGCTTCTTCTTCTTTTTCTGCCTACGCAGGCTGATACTCCTGCGGACACTCCCTGTATAGACATCTGCCCAACAACGGGAGTGGAGTTTTCGTGTGTATGACCGTTTTTTTTATCCCGCCATTAAGGCAGCCATACTCCATCTTCGGGGAAGGTGTATGCTATGTGCAATGTGTCATCCATACCAACGTCCAAACTGGCCTTCTCTTCCGAAAGATGGTGATGGGATTTTACATGTGTGCAAGATGTTATGTATGCATTCACACACGGAACCTCGGTTTATAGTCTCATTTGAAGGACTGTATGGGAAATGGAGTCAGAACCAATGTTAACTCCGAGGGAAAAATCCCCCTGTACCGAAATGACCTGGCGGGGATTCGAACCCGCAACTCTTAGAGTACGAGTCCGGCGCTCTACCAACTGAGCTATTCCGCCCCCCTAATTCCGCTTTCAAGTTGGCACTGTGCTGTGCGTATAGTCTGGTCGGCAGAAAATGTTTGGCACTGTGCCGTACAAATAGTCTAGTTGGTAGAAAATGTTGAACAGAAGAACCCAAGCCAAGGATTTGCATAAGGTATGTTGGGTCAGAATTTCTGGAAATGTAAGGCTTTATTGGCCGTTGTAATGCTGGGAATTTGTAAGAAAATACATTGGTAGGTTAGTACTAGTAGTTAGATGTAGTAATATTTTTTTTTGTTTGTTTCCTCAATAGATCTAGGGAGATGTAGATCAGGGTTTGGATTATGCCCTCACTCCCCCTTTGGGTGCAGAATGGGAAATGTTGGGTTAGAGCAGTAGAATCATAGCGGCACGAAGGTAGGTGAAGGTGGGCAGAAGATATGCTGTGAGGGGAACAGATCAGTCGTGCATTGTGATTGCCTTTTAAGGGGACTTGCATGTACAAGGATCGTTTTGTTCCCTGTTGCTGTTTGGGCTGTAGTCGCATGAACACCCCCATCTTAACTGTTGAGATGAACATATTCCTCGTGCATTGTCATTGCAGGACTTTGCATGTACAAGGACCATTCTGCTAGGCAGTCATGCAGGTACCCCGTAAGGACAGACTGGACAAGATTAGTACAAGGTAAATGATTTTTTTGTTTATTTAAGTGGCATAATGATAGATGTAATTCAACACTGTTCTGACATGATACGGTTCAATGATCAGTGCTCAGTCGCATCGCCATGGTCCTGAGCCACACTGTGCCCAAGTGATGCAGGGAACAAATGCCATATTTAAAGTTACTAGTGTATTATATGTATCATTGTTGTGAGGAATGTTCCATATGTAGGATCATTATTGTGTGGAATGGTCTATATGTATGACCATTATTGTGTGGAATGGTTTATGTGTATGACTGCTGTTGTGTGGAGTGGTCTATGTTTATGTGTATGACTGCTGTTGTATGGAGTGGTCTATGTGTATGACTGTTGTGTGGAATGGTTTAAATATGGGTCTGTTGTTGTGTGGAGTGGTCTATGTGTATGACTGTTGTGTGGAATGGTTTAAATATGGGTCTGTTGTTGTGTGGAGTGGTCTATGTGTATGACTGTTGTGTGGAATGGTTTCTATATGGGTCTGTTGTTGTGTGGAGTGGTCTATGTGTATGACTGTTGTGTGGAATGGTTTAAATATGGGTCTGTTGTTGTGTGGAGTGGTCTATGTGTATGACTGTTGTGTGGAATGGTTTCTATATGGGTCTGTTGTTGTGTGGAGTGGTCTATGTGTATGACTGTTGTGTGGAATGGTTTCTATATGGGTCTGTTGTTGTGTGGAGTGGTCTATGTGTATGACTGTTGTGTGGAATGGTTTCTATATGGGTCTGTTGTTGTGTGGAGTGGTCTATGTGTATGACTGTTGTGTGGAATGGTTTAAATATGGGTCTGTTGTTGTGTGGAGTGGTCTATGTTGTGTGGAATGGTGAAAATGCTGGAGTTAACTGTAATGGTTTTGTAACTAATTAATATTGAAGTAATAATTGTTTTATTTGAAGTTGTTTATCAGATGTTCATTATGTAAAGAGTGGGTACTCTGAGGGAAAGGAGTACCTTATTTAAAGTTCTTTAGTTATTCTTGACTTAAGGAGCCGATATTCTGATTAAAGTAATGACTATTTATTGAAGTTCTTCATCAGTTGTTCTTGACTTAAGAGTGGACAATCTGAGTGAAAGGATTACCTTATTGAAGTCATTCATAAGGTAGTTTGTGTAATAGCAGATACCTTTAAGATGAATGTTTTATAATAATTATGTTCATATAGTAAGCGCTGTTCTGTCTGCTTGTGTAGGATCGACAGGCGGCATGGCAAGTTTTTCAGTTCTGTTTTTTCACTTTTGTTGTTAAGGTTTTGTCGGCTTGTTTGTCTGTTGTTTGTGTAAAGGTTGTTTTCTGAAAGTGCTCACTGTTTGTTGTCGCTGGAGGAATATTGGTTTAACAAACTCTCGCCCTGAATCTTATTCCACAAAGAATAAAAGTATAATTTGCAATTCATTATTCAGGGAAGAGTATGGCTGATTGACTGAGAGCTGTCTAGTTTGTGAAAACCGACCGCTTGGTCACAATAATCTCAAACTTCAATTTTTTTCAAAAATGCAGTTGTAGAGCTTTGAAAGAAGGCATTTGCCTCATTCACATGATGAGTGAGCAGAGAATTTGGGGGGGGGGGGGGGGACAATAACAGAATTGTAGATAAAACACCCACATTCATCTTACTTAACAAGTTACTCCCATGAAAACAGTCATCTCTAAACAGCACCCAACATCTCTACTTCCTGTCCCACTCTGCAACAAGCCCAATGAGACGAAGACTGTACCACTATCATGAACTGCAGCTTACCTGTGAGTGCTGGCCATTCTGGAAGCTCTGGTTGGGGTACACAGCACCCAGTCTGGAGATGCCAGGCACTAACACAGACAACACACAAGGCAAATACTACACTGCTACAATTCTTTACAGCCAGTAGCTCTTCCCTGTACAGTTTCCAGGCTAAACCTGTGGTTCACACTGCAGACATGGAGGAGAAATGACAGAGGGACAGTGAAACACAATGCTTTGCTAGTGCCTATGTATGTTGCCCAAATCCATGCATTATATTTTGTGATAGCGTAACATTTTTGCACTGCATGTAAGTACACAAGAAGACCATGCAGCTGTTTCAGGGCTCAAAACTAAGAAAAATGACGCTGTCCACTTCATGTTCAGACATCAGCTGAGGACAGGTGATGGTGACTTGGACACCCAATACAGCTGTCGGAGATCAAGTAATGGGACAACATGTTTTTGATTTAGAACTTCTGTGTTGTTCCTACATACGATTCCTGGAGACCTCTGCATCACCCTGAGGCCTTACATATCACTGAGCAAGACTTGGCTCAGGGTTAACTGAACAAGTAGCAGACTCACAGCTTGACAACTTCCAGTGAACAGACAGTGAATACACCCACGTGAACAGACAGTGAACAGACAGTGAACACACCTACGTGAACAGACAGTGAATAGACCCACGTGAACAGACAGTGAACAGACAGTGAACACACCACGTGAACAGACAGTGAACACACCCACGTGAACAGACAGTGAATACACCCACGTGAACAGACAGTGAACAGACAGTGAATACACCCACGTGAACAGACAGTGAATACACCCACATGAACAGACAGTGAACAGACAGTGAATACACCCACGTGAACAGACAGTGAATACACCCACGTGAACAGACAGTGAATACACCCACGTGAACAGACAGTGAATACACCCACGTGAACAGACAGTGAACACACCCACGTGAACAGACAGTGAATACACCCACGTGAACAGACAGTGAATACACCCACGTGAACAGACAGTGAACAGACCCCGTAACTGCTCATGACAGGCTGTCAGGCTTTACATTTGTTACCATGTCAACGTCTCATCCTGGATATTTCTTTTATTCATAATCTATCAGCAACAACACAACATGTACAAATTATCAAAGCCACCAATTTCAACATGATTCATGAATCATGATTCACGGCCCTGGGATACTTCTATTTATCTGCATCTATATATTTCAGTTCCAAATTCATTAGGTTGGTACCAGTGCCTGCGGTCCAGTCCAAATACACCACACATCTGGCCAAGCGATGACATTGTAGTGAACAGGGTTTCAAACATGAACAGCTATAGCAGATGCCTCACTTCACATTTACTTTTATATATTTGTCAGGCCTTGGATTCTAACAGTACCACTGATGTAACTTTTCTGTCATAAGCATAGACTGTGTAATCTCATTTTTTCAGTGCTCACTTGTAATACAAAGTCCACTTACTTTTAAAACGAGGACGATATTTGAGGAAGCCTCCTTCTGTTCCATTGAGGTAATACTGGACGCATTGTT
Source organism: Conus ventricosus (assembly GCA_018398815.1). Classification (NCBI taxonomy): domain Eukaryota; kingdom Metazoa; phylum Mollusca; class Gastropoda; order Neogastropoda; family Conidae; genus Conus; species Conus ventricosus. Next base: position 4,794,897 of record CM031604.1, on the reverse strand, counting down.
TGAATTTGTTGATCAGGTCAGTTTTGTTTCCTTTGGAATTCCTGTGATGATTTGCATTAATGAATATTAACATACAATAACAACTGACGGAAATTAACCTTCACTGCCATTCAAAAGCCCTAATTCTAGACAAACAAAGCTTAGATTCTGAGTAAACACTAAACATATGTGAGGTGACTAAATCATTAATGAATACATAGAGGCTAGATTATTGTGATGCACTTCGTGCAAGCTATCCAAGAAAATCTTAACAACTCTCCAACAATTTCAAAATTCTGCCGCCGAACTCATCTTTACTGTACACAATTTTCAGCCCTGCACTTTTCTCTTTAAAGATGTGCACTACATATAACTTAATGCACATCTCTGTCAGCCGCAATTCACTGTTTCATGTTCTAAAAACATTTGTTTTCAAGCAGTCTTTTTCCTCATGCCATCTTTGTCTGTGTGCCCTCTTGAGGCAGCTGTTAAGTGTGTGCGCATGTGAGGATGGATAAGTGTATGTGTGTGAGTGTGAGTGTGTATGCGTGTGTGTGTACATGTCATCTTTGTCTATGTGTTCTCTTGTGGCAGCTGTTTAGTGTGTGTGCATGTGTGTGTGTGTGTGTGTGTGTGTGTGTATATATGTGCAAGTGTGTGTGTGTGTGTATGTGTGTGTGTGCGTGTGCGTGTGTGCGTGCGCTTAATCATACACCTGAGTATGCCTGGGTAGGGAGAAGAGAGACCGGTTGTGTGTGCATGTGAAAATAGAGATGTATACATGCTTCTTATTATCGTAAAGAACCTTGCGATTTTGGAAAGCAATATATAATTGTCTTATTTTTGTTGTTGTTACTATTATTATCATTATCAAAGAAGAAAAGTAACTGTCCCCACACAAAGACACAGAGGCATGCACACATAAATTTGATAAACTTTTGAAAAAAAGAAAAGAACTGAAAATTTGCATTTATTTCCACAGTCATGCATGTAAGTTGGTAATGAAAGAACAATGTCGTTTATTGTTGACATAGTTATTGTGCATTCATTTCTCAAGCTGGCCACAAAAGGTACTGGGCCATCACACCGTCAAAACAAAATCCACGCCTGTTTGTTATGTAAAAAAAAGGGAAAAAAAAAGGGGGGGGGGAAGGGGGGGGGGGGGGGTAAAACCATTAATTTGTCTGCTCTGATTGAGGACCAGTGCTTCTGAAGCATCTACAAAATTCTCGTAGTTTTTTGCGTTCAAAGAACGCTGTTAAAACCATAATGGGAGAAGTTCAGCTCTTTTAAAAAAGTGAAAGTAATAATGGTAATTGGTTTATCCACTGTCAAAAAACAAGTCAAAAACCACCGATCGAAACTGCTCAGTTTAGTAATCCTTTCACTTCACTCCCATCTCAAGTAGGTGAGAATTGTGCCTTCCTCAAATGCCCCGCTCTGGCTTATGATTCCAGAAATGCAAGACACCCTACATTCCCCTCCCCCTCCTTCCTAGCTGGTGTGCCGCGTACACTGGATCAGAACAAGCACCACTGAACATCACTGAGGTGACTCAACAGCTGTGCCGTCAACCCCTCAGGTGGGCTGATTCATGACATTCAATTTGACAAATGTTGACTCTCCTTGCCGATTAAAGATGCAAGGGCAACGACAGGATAAGACCAGGTGTGTCTGTACATGAGGAGCAAGAGTGAGTGACATCAGGGCAATCACCGTAATGCCACTCAGATAGCACAGAACATGAGGAGCAAGAGTGAGTATCATTAGGGCAATCACCGTAATGCCACTCAGATAGCACAGAACATGAGGAGCAAGAGTGAGTGACATCAGGGCAATCACTGTAATGCCACTCAGATAGCACAGAACATGAGGAGCAAGAGTGAGTATCATGAGGGCAATCACCGTAATGCCACTCAGGTAGCACAGAACATGAGGAGCAAGAGTGAGTATCATGGGCAATCACCGTAATGCCACTCAGGTAGCACAGAACATGAGGAGCAAGAGTGAGTATCATGAGGGCAATCACCGTAATGCCACTCAGGTAGCACAGAACATGAGGAGCAAGAGTGAGTATCATGAGGGCAATCACCGTAATGCCACTCAGGTAGCACAGAACATGAGAAGCAAGAGTGAGTGACATCAGGGCAATCACCGTAATGCCACTCAGGTAGCACAGAACATGAGGAGCAAGAGTGAGTATCATTAGGGCAATCACCGTAATGCCACTCAGGTAGCACAGAACATGAGGAGCAAGAGTGAGTGACATCAGGGCAATCACCGTAATGCCACTCAGGTAGCACAGAACATGAGGAACAAGAGTGAGTATCATTAGGGCAATCACCGTAATGCCACTCAGATAGCACAGAACATGAGGAGCAAGAGTGAGTATCATGAGGGCAATCACCGTAATGCCACTCAGATAGCACAGAACATGAGGAGCAAGAGTGAGTGACATCAGGGCAATCACTGTAATGCCACTCAGGTAGCACAGAACATGAGGAGCAAGAGTGAGTATCATGAGGGCAATCACCGTAATGCCACTCAGGTAGCACAGAACATGAGGAGCAAGAGTGAGTATCATTAGGGCAATCACAGTAATGCCACTCAGATAGCACAGAACATGAGGAGCAAGAGTGAGTGACATCAGGGAAATCACCGTAATGCCACTCAGGTAGCACAGAACATGAGGAGCAAGAGTGAGTATCATTAGGGCAATCACCGTAATGCCACTCAGATAGCACAGAACATGAGGAGCAAGAGTGAGTATCATGAGGGCAATCACCGTAATGCCACTCAGGTAGCACAGAACATGAGGAGCAAGAAAAAAACACCCCAACATTTTCATCACCCGTCAAAACACAGACATCCAATACTGAATAGGCAAATAATTAAATGTTTAGGTATCTAAATGAAAGTTCCATTGGATCAGTGCCCTCCAAAACAAGCTAAGTCAGTCATTTTCAATATGTTTTAATTGTCATGTTTTCTGCAAACACTGCAGACTCCACTCTACACGAATCTGGTTTGAAATTCGTCTTGTGACTGCTGTTTCCAAAGAAATGGCAGTGCCACATAACGAACTCTAAGACTGAAACTATTTTAGTGTTTATTACAATTGGTAAGTCAACAAAGACCAAGTCACATGATCTTTTACGAAGTACATATTGTTAACATTCAATTTCAAACACAAAAACATGCCTTTGCCACCATATATTTGACTTACCCAAAAATCAGTTCTCCAACTTGATCAAGATTGTCAACTGTCTGCAGGTTACGAACAAATTCACAAGTCTTCTTTATGGTTGCAGCATCTAGTTTGGTGATGGGACGCTGAAATCACGGAAAAAAGCAGTGATAAAAATGTGTTATGATTTGTATTTGATTAATGTCCCTCTTAAATGTGTAACACTGCAATAATCCATTACACACACGTACATACTTATACACATATATACATGTATTCATACTTACATGTATATACACTCATATATATATATATTTCGTCAATCTAAGACATAAGAGCAAGCTTTGTTTATAATTCAATATTTCTTGCAGTCATTGCAACACCAAGCTGCTCTGTAAGTTGCTGGAACGGTGCGCGGTACTTACCCTTGGAATTTATTAGTTTGTTGTATATATAATATATATATATATATATATATTATATATATATATATATATATATATACACACACACACACACATATATAGACATAGATATATGTATGTATGTATGTGTATATATATACAGCTTGTTTTGCTCTTTCATGATTTCCTTTTGCTTCTTGGATGGAGCCTTTGGTTGTTTTTTTTGAAAACTCAACAAACATATTATGGTATTGCACACCAGCCTTTTTCTGGGATAGCATTCTTCTTAAAACCGAAAAGGCAGAGGAGTTAAGTTACCACTTTCCGCGGTCAATGAGGAGAAACAATCGGGTTTCGAAATACCGGTATCTGACCAGGAGTTATATGTTAGCGAGTTTCCTCTCTATTGGAGTTTGTCTCCCCATTGGGGACTATAAGCTTGCTGAAGGCTATTTTGAGAAGCATTTATTATTCCCGTTCACCCACTCAAGCACATACTGTTAGTTAGGCAGAATTATCTACCACTGCAGATACGTATGCTTATCTCCTCCTATTTCTTCAATCTAAGACATAACAGCAAGCTTTGTTTATAATTCAATATATATATATATTATAATGCTGAACAATGAAAGTAGTAGGGGAAAACAAGTGCAGGTTAACAATTCTTCCATCACTATAGTAATGACTTGGCAAAGATTTGAAATTTAAAAAAAAAAAAAAAAAAATTGAACATGAAGAAAATGTATATTATAAATATGAAAACCCTTCACTAGCTGCATGAGGGAACCATCGCAATCCATCTCGAAGGCAGATCTATATGTATCGCCTGCTCCTAGGCCTTTTGTCCGCTGGATCAGACTCATCAGGGAGACACGGCTCTCTCTCTATATATATATGTTCTCCTACGATTTTATTCAAATCATAAAAATATTCAAGACTAGTAGTCAGCAAACATGTTCGTGAATGGAAAAATAAATCGTGAGTAGCATTACTTCTCCATAGAAAAAAAAAAATTCATGTTCACTCTTAAACAGACTTAAAAGAGTTACAGGCAGAAGAAAACAAATCCGCATCAACTTAAACAGACTAAAAAGGGTTACAGGCAGAAGAACAAAAAAAAATATGCATCAATGATCAACCCTATCTTCCCCTGTTATAGTAAACATAAATCACCCCCACCATACACTCCAACCAGATTTACCTTTATTACTAAATTAACAAAGGATTAACACGAACATTGAATTTTTTATTACTAAAGCTGTATCAATGGAAAGATGTGACTAATGGAAAAGAGTCGAATTGTAATTTTGTTGTCAACACCAGCAAAGACCCTACTCGTTAAAATCTTTATTTATGAGAAGTTATTACAAAATTGTAAGAGTCATAAATAAAACTTTTTGTTTTGAATGTGCAAGCAACTTTGGTTTACAAGACATGACAATGAATTCCACTCTCCTTGTTTGTTTATTTCACACTGATCACCCATTTCTCAGTGAAGTTAGTAGAGTGAACCTCACAATAAAGTTACATTTGCCTACATTGTAGGGTTATCACCCAATAAGGACTCTGCCCCTTTAAAGATGCAGTTTTTATTTGGAGAGGGAGTGGAGTGTGTATTGGATTGGGGGTCAGAAAGGGAATGGAGAGGGGTGTGAGGGGGAAAATAGGAGGGGGTAGTTGATCCACTTTTCACATTCAGTGATTCTAAACAAATGAACGTTGTTGATGCTCTAGTTGACTTCTAATAAAGATTTTATTTGCCTGCTCTCTCTCTCTCTTACACACACACATACAAACACAAACTCACAACCACACACACAGACACAGTGGCATGCACATGCTCACATACACACTCACTCCTAATTAACCTACACACACACACACGTCACATGCATACACACAAACATGCATGTGCACACACAAACATGCGTGTGCACACACACTGACAAATGAACACATACAGTGACACTTTTTCAAAGACACACAACATAATCACAGAGTAACACACAGAAACATAGTTCTAAAAACACACACATGGGTGCGAGTGTGCACACAGTGTTCACATGGTGAAAAGTTCAATCAGACTAAGTTCATGACGCCTGGGCTTGCATGAGAGCTTCGAACTACTGACTTTTAAACCTAAAGCTTGTCCCCTGCCTTTGCCCATCACCACAAGCTGCAAAGGGATGTGACCAATGGCGACTTAAAAAAACTGGAAGCTCAGCATACAGGCATTAAACTACCATCAAATTATACATGGCTAACTTTTCCTTTTTTTTTTTTTTTCTTTTTTTCTTTTCTGTCCCAACCTCTGCACCACCTCAGAGGCAGTGCACCCACGCCACTCATTCCCACACCCCGTCCACAGCCACAGCCCGGTCGGCCCCGTCGCAGCCCCGGCACCGGCAATCCACAGGAAGCAGTCAATGTCAAGTAGTCAAGAGGCAACCCACCGGAGGAGACACTGCACCGCTGCCAAGTCACTTCGGTGGTGTTCAGTGGCGCCTGTTCTGATCTAACATACGCAGGACACCACCTACTAAGCCCCTACTGACGACAATAATTGCTTAGTCGCGGAGCCGGCATGAGTGAGCTCTCCCTCCGGAGGGCGCCACCACGTCCGTCCAACGACAGCCCCCATGGATTCGCCGATACCGGTGACCCCGACGGAACCAAACTAAGACCACAGACGTGGAGAGGACATCGAAACTGAGGTCACCATGAGAGCAGGGCATGAAGGGACACAGAATTTGAGACATTTTTTTTCTAATGCTGATCGATGAGAATGAGGATGATTAAGATGATGCTACAGATTTTTCATTTTGGTCTGAGACTACATGACAGGGCTGTACTCTACGCTTTCTTTCATAATATATCCCGGCGTCAACCAGGCCCGAGAGATACAAGCACCTGCAGTGTTGGTCAGGAAATTTGAGCAACACTCACTCAGAAACGCATCCATTAAGTGGATGAAACTCGACTGTGTGGTCCCAGTCTTCCCAACTGAGTCCGCAGCAAACTCAACTCTGGGTAGGAGCCAGTCGGGGCAGAAAAACCCACATGACTCTGATGCGATTCGAACCCACGACCTCCCAGCCGGGAGTCCGCGACGCTGACCACTTCGCCACGGCGGCTGGTCTGGCTTACTTTTCCAAATGAAAAAAACACACAAACAAACACAAACATGACTCCTGCTAACGCACATTTTGCATGGCATGAACCATAAAATATCCTTTAAATTTTTGTTGCAGCCCTCAGCTGACCCTTTAAAGTTAAAAAAAATAGTAATCATGTACAGCTCACCTAAAAAAAACCTCTGCAGTGTCCTTTACCGCACAGCAGATCAAAGTTTGTTGTATGAGCCACAAATCACTGACACAGTTTTCCAGTCAGTGTAAAATGGAAAGTGATTCTGTTCATTTCTGGACAGACCCCCCCCCCCCCCCCCCCCCCCCCAAAAAAAAAAAAAAAGTCCAGAGGGCAGTGCATGTCTTGCAAGGCAAACAAAAAAAGAAAAATACACACAACAAAATGGTATGCTGGATGTATGGCTAAAATGTAAATGAAAGGATTGTGATGCTCAACAAGAATTTTTTGCAGTTGTATTCTGGGGGTCATGCGACTCCTAAAAAAAACAATAACCACTGGGAGCCCTGGCCCCAACCCGCATATAAAATGACATCACACACACACACACACACTCACACTCACACACACACACAGGAAGAAAAGAATGGCCATTTAAAAAAATAAGTACTGATACCTTTGGTTTCTGAGTCTGACCAGTACACTGACTGCGGAATTCTTGCAAGTCTTCATCAGTCAGGATGTGATTTCCTGCATCAGTCAACAACAAAAAAGAATAAACAAATAAATAAATAAAACATTCTGTCTGATTTCTGATGTTATTCTTAAACTTACCATATGTGTGAGTGAGTGAGACTGATGGACAGACCGTCTCAGGGACAGACTCAGCATCACAGAGAGAGAGAGAGAGAGAGAGAGAGAGAGAAGAGAGAGAGAGAGAGAGAGAGAGAGAGAGAGAGAGAGAGAGAGAGAAGATGTTTGAAAAAAGAAAAAAAAAGCAGCATTTACACTAACCATGGATTTTAAGAAAGATTTATAAATTACACCAGGTAAAATTAATAACTTCACCACCAGTTCTACAGGATTTGTTGTCCAGCACAAGTCCCCATAACAGTTTGTAAGTTTAAAACTGCAGATTTCATCTCTCTAGTCTCTCTCTCTTCTCTCTGTCTCTCAACTCTGTGGAGAGTCACTGGGTCTCTGCACTGAAGAACCTTTCTCAAAACTTCCCCAGCTCTGTCAGGTGTGTGCAAAAGTCTGGGTCTCTGCAAATGATTTCCCTGTTGTCAGTCCACCGTATTTTGGTGTGTGTGTGTGTGTGTGTGTGTGTGTGTGTGTGTGTGTGTGTGTGTGTGTGCGGCTGTGCGCGCGTGGCATGCATGGGGTGTGTGTGTGTGTGTGTGTGTGTGTGTGTGTGTGTGTTTTACTGTCTTCCACTTTGTTCACCTTTCCACAATGTCCAGAAGGACTGTTTTGGCAAAGTCATGGGATCTTTTTGCCAGGCCATGCCATCTTGCCTTATGCTGAGATCTTCAAATGGTCCGAAGTGCTACTTGATGGCTTGGTGCACTTGTTTGCAAGTGATACGATTATATCTCGGTTAGAGAAGAGGATTCATGTAATTGAAAGGACATACACCATACTTTGCCCACACCAACAACTGCACATCAGCAAACAGTGAACACGCCTATAGTGCCATCATCTGTGAATGTACATCAGCAAACAGTGAACATGCCTATAGTGCCATCATCTGTGAATGTACATCAGCAAACAGTGAACACGCCTATAGTGCCATCATCTGTGAATGTACATCAGCAAACAGTGAACACGCCTATAGTGTCATCATCTGTGAGTGTACACCGGCAAATAACACGATACGATACACGATACGATACACGATACACGATATTTTATTTGTCCTCATAGAATACAAGGAAAATTTGTTTGTGGTGCCATTATCAAAATTCACATATTGCAACAACTTATAAACTAGTATATCATTAAAAATATTCCACTCTTTGCACTGTGCTCAGTCATTCCTTGTCAATTCATTTATCCATCTTGTGTCACTCTATATTATAAATATTAACACATGCACACACACATCCTACCACCCTCTCCCCCACCCCCCAGTTACACACACACACCACACCAATACAGAATCACACACACACACCCCGCCAAAACAGTGTCATACAACACACAACACACACACAACACACACACACACACACACACACACACACAGAGGTGCACACATCACCACCACAAACCATCATCACATATGCAATATTATAACAACACTTAAATAAACACTCCAACTGTAAAACAGAATGCTCCAAGATAAGCTCAAAGTTAAGTATAAAAAAGAAAAAGAAAGAAAACAAAAACAATAGCACATTCAAAAGATCAATAATATTGCAAAATGTATAATTACGTAAACTGTAAAAGTAACCTGCAGAGTTAAATACAAATCAGGAATAAAAGATTTACTGCTAAGTAAGATGTTTGAAGTTGGGTGAGAGAGAAAGAGAGAGAGAGAGACCGAAGGGAGATAATTCATAGGGGTGTGAAAATTGAAAAACAGACTTGTATGAACATTTAACTATAAAAAAACATATCATTCTCTATCTATAGTGCCATCATCTGTGAATGTACATCAGCAAACAGTGAACATGCCTATAGTGCCATCATCTGTGAGTGTACATCAGCAAACAGTGAACATGCCTATAGTGCCATCATCTGTGAATGTACATCAGCAAACAGTGAACATGCCTTTAGTGCCATCATCTGTGAATGTACATCAGCAAACAGTGAACACGCCTATAGTGCCATCATCTGTGAGTGTACACTGGCAAACAGTGAACATGCCTATAGTGCCATCATCTGTGAATGCACATCAGCAAACAGTGAACATGCCTATAGTGCCATCAGCAAACAGTGAACACGCCTATAGTGTCATAGTCTGTGAGTGTACATCAGCAAACAGTGAACATGCCTATAGTGCCATCATCTGTGAATGCACATCAGCAAACAGTGAACACGCCTATAGTGCCATCATCTGTGAATATACATCAGCAAACAGTGAACATGCCTATAGTGCCATCATCTGTGAATGTACATCAGCAAACGGTGAACACGCCTATAGTGCCATCATCTGTGAATGTACATCAGCAAACAGTGAACATGCCTATAGTGCCATCATCTGTGAGTGGACACTGGCAAACAGTGAACATGCCTTTAGTACCATCATCTGTGAGTGTACATCAGCAAACAGTGAACACGCCTATAGTGCCATCATCTGTGAGTGTACACCGGCAAACAGTGAACATGCCTATAGTGTCATCATCTGTGAATGTACACCAGCAAACAGTGAACACGCCATATAGTGTCACTGTCTGTGAGTGTACACCGGCAAACAGTGAACACGCCTATAGTGCCATCATCTGTGAGTGTACACCGGCAAACAGTGAACACGCCTATAAAGTCATAGTCTGTGAGTCATGCGACTTTGTGAGGCTGTGAGCCTGCAATCAGCTCAGCATGACTTACCATCCAGATGTTTGGTATGTTGTAACAGCACCTCACCTTCATGGCCTCAGCATGAATGTCCACCCACATGTTTAGCACCGTGTGTTAACACCTCATTTCCATGACCTCAACATGAATCCCCACTCACATGTTTAGCACCTTGTGGTAACACCTCATTTCCTTGACCTCTACATGAATGCCCACCACATGTTTAGCACCTTGTGGTTAACACCTCATTTCCATGGCCTCACATGAATGCCCACTAACAACATGTTTAGCACCTTGTATAACACCACATTCCTTGTCTGACAGCGCCACAGTTCTCTGTTCTGATCCAATGGAGGAAAAGACAGTGTTATGTGAAACAAGTTCAGTGTGTTCCTCTTGAGGTAAGGAACCCCTTTCTTTTCAGTTCTGTGCTTCAATGTTCAACAAATTTAACACCATTGTGGTACATAATAGAACTAAGTTGTTCATGTGGTCATTCATGGCCTAACTGATTTACACAAAGTCTCCTACAATAATGCACACCTAATGTCTCCTCTGGCAGAAACAGTGAATCTCTTGGCTGATTCTGTCATCTGCAATGGGCCAGTTGAAGACTGCAACAAGATCTTTTTGCCTTTTTGATACATCAATTCTTAACCTACACCCCATGACTTTGGCAGTTGTGTAGACCGCAAGTCTTAGCCTCCTTGCAGGTGAGGATGTGATGACTCACATGACGTGTTTCAAACACTCACCTACATCTGTTCCTGTTGTCTAAAGAATTTGGCATGCTTGGGGAAAAAACTGAAGATCAAAGCCCAGATTTGCTTTGCAGAATAATTCAGGTTCACGAAGGATGAGAATTTAAAGGTTACGATTGCTGGAAACTTTTTCCATGATCAGTTTGGGCTCTTTCGTTTAGAACCCGCGGAGATCACTTTTATTGTTTGTTCTATTGGTTTGGCATTTAAATACATTAGAAGCCCAGAGACACTTTTTATTGTTTGTTCTAGTTGGTTTGGGCATTTATATACATCTAGAACCGCAGGAGAATTTTCTTGTTTGTCTTATTGGTTTGGGCATTTATATACATTAGAAGCCGCAGGAGACACTTTTATTGTTTGTTCTATTGGTTTGGGCATTTATATACATTTAGAAGCCGCAGGAGACACTTTCATTGTTTGTTCTAATGGTTCACACGAGTTGGAGTGAATGTATACAGAGAGGATTGAAATCTTCCCCAGACTGATCAAGTTGGAGACGAGAAGTGTAGTCAGTTTCACTGTGGCCAAACAGGTCAGATGTAGTGGTGCTTTCATTAGCAGCATTGCAAATAATGCACACCCATACATCTTCATCATCAATTTAAAGAACTTGTTATGAAAGGCTGAGTTTATGCTCTGGCAAGCTGCATTGAACCACTGCCTTCACCCTTAACAGGCAATGCCTTTATCATACCATGAGACAGACTGGTCACAGGGTGTCACAAGAATACCTTGATCTGGTTGGGGGCATGTGCTGCTGACAGATCTGTTGGAGTGCGCCAGGATGGGTCGGTCATCCAAGCAGACCAACAGGCTGGTAACTTCCTTCCTCCATAGCAATTCCCTGACTATTCTGAATAAGAAAGAGGCCAATGAGAAGCTGAAGAAAATGTCCACAAAGTCGAAGACCCCCTATTCCACACAAACCTGAAATACAGGTGATGGACTGGGGGAATGAAGGTTTGGGAATAGGAGTCTTTCAGTTCAGCAATTATAGGACACCAAATCTTCTTGCTGGATGAAGTCCCAAATCTGACAATGGGATTCTATCTTGGAATTCACCTTGTATGAAAAGCAATTGAGAGAGAAAATCATGGATAGGCTGTCACTCAGCACACACCTCTTGAAAACGAGAAAGCGGCAAGAGTGGAATCCCAGACAGGAATCTATCACTTCTGTGATTGCCCCTTTGAGAAGGAGGTCCTGTAAATCTTCCCTGAGAACTGCTTCCTGTATAGGTGACACTGATGCTGACCAAGAGGAGAGTGCATGACAAGTGGTCATCTACCCTCCCAAGTCAGCAGGCAACCCTACTCAAGGACAGAGAAAAATCAAAGGGTTTAGGCCTCACTGCCACCCTTTATACCTACGCCTGAAGAGGCTACCCACATGCAGGAGTTGGGGGTTCCACTGTGAGATAGACTGAGGACCTGTTCTCTCTCTCTCTCTCTCTCTTTTTTTTTGGTACAGACATTTTTATGCCTGATTGGATTCTACCTTTAGGTTTATCACTATAAAATGGCACCCCGTAACTGCCCAAGTGTTTGTGTAAGCAACAGAGCACAAGGGTCAATGCTGGTCAATTGGGAGGTTAGAACAATAGAAGTCTGAGGGACACCCAGCATCCTGTCTGGCCAGGAAGGTACAGAAGTGGTCCCAATATGCACTTTCCACAGAAGAAGAAAAATATGTGCCCCAAACTCTTGTTGGCAAGGAGTTGCGGTATTGGGTCAGAAATTGGTCCCCACTAGTCATTGTTCTTGGACAAGACAGAGAAAACATTCCCCTCTGACTAGGGGTCGTGGCCCACCTCCTATTCAACCTTTCGAAGTTATTAAATTTTGCCCTGAAAAACTCAGTTCAAACGTACTGAAGGCATGTAATGTTGATTGGATGTCAGACCTCCCTGAGAGCGATGCAACAAAAGGTAAAGGACTTACCCACCACTTCACTGGTTAGGACGTTGACAGAATTCTTACAATATGTGCTTCCAAACAGATCTGCTTGAAATTTGGTGAACATTCGAAAATTGATAAAATCTTTTACCTAAGATCTCAGTAAATTACAGATATCTCCAAGGAGCCATTTTGTCATATTAATCTGTTGAAGTGAAAAAACATAAGTACACAGACCTGCAATCAATTACAGAGCTGAATATATGCATACTATGCCATGCCGCTTTATGTGGTTAGGTATCATTAATATTTCATGAGGAACACACTTTCATAAACTGCCTGCGATGTGCAGTGACAAAATCTCATCACATTCAGTATTCCATTCACATTCAGTATCCTATACGAAAGGCGGCAGAAACAGCGATATTCATATTGTCTTGTAATTAGAACAGTGACAGTCGCACACAAGAGCCACAAATGTGGATATTACCTGATCAAAACAAGTAAAATTTGTTTCTTTTGAATTTCAAATCATACTCGCAAGTTATAAGAAATCATTTTGTAAAAAAAAAAAAAAAGTGTTTGATTCACTTCAATTCTGTGTAACTTGCCAGTAACAAGCCACATATTTTGTTTTGGAAATGAACGTACCACAACATAAAAAGTATATTTTTCCCCTAACCATATAACACTTCATTCCTCAGTTTTTGAAATTTCCTTCTGATTTTACCTGAAGTCTCTCTTTAAAAAAAAAGTGCTTTGATAATATATAGTTCTGTAAATTTTTCAGGCAACAATCAACATTTTTCTTTCTTTCTTTTTACTAATGCACAGTTTTGTGCAATTTACTTTAAAAAAAAGTATCCTGGTACTTTGTCCTTAATGTCCTACTGATTTTAATGAGCTTGGACATGTATCCTAAGGTTCTGAATTTAATTTTGGATGAAACAGTCTATGACAATCTACTATTCCTTTTTCTGATTTGTTCAAGGTTCACGAGCACATGGGCTGTAACTACTTCCATTTTACTGGTTCAGATGATAGCAAACTTACTTGATTTATGATGCCCATGATTCTCTTTTAATTCTTTGAAATTACATGTAGGTATTGAGTCATTTACTGATTTAGAACCATAGTTTTGTTTATAACACAGACATGAAATTATTTCTTTCTTAAGCTAAAAATATAAAACATACAATTATCATCCATTTTCCCTTTGCTAAGCATATTAGTTATCACTAGCAATGCATGTATAATCTAAAAGAAAACATAATTAGATGAATAGTCAAATCATACTCATGCATTCACTGGTATAGAATCAATTAGCACTGAAAAAGCGACTCATAATATCTCATATTTAAAACACCAAAAAAAATAGATATGTGACTTAAGCATTTCTTTCAGCATAGTTCTGCTGGGTCACAATTTTGTGGCTGAATTTCAGTCCTATCTTGATCTTCTGTTTATAACTCACTGAACTCAATATGCAGGTGGCGAAACGATGCACTTTTCAGATTTTTTCTTTTTTTAAAAACTTTTATCATCTGTAGACAGACAGACAAATGAGACTGCAGCATAACTGAAAACAAAGCAAAATGCAAATGAACACACAAAACATGGTGCAAAGTAACTGCTGTCTGATATATAATGAAACAGACATACAGTGAATTTTCAATAAATCTCTTCTCATAACATAATATACTATATACAGACTTACACCAAATATTCACAAGAATTGCCTAGATCCAGTCTACTATGAGACAGCATGGTATGTCTGTGTAACAGCTGCCTTAATGCCCTTGGCAGGTGATCACTAGTGCCGGGCAAGTGCTTAATACAGCAACTTGCCCACCAGGAAAGTACAATAATGAGAATTTTCAAAACTTTAGTTGCATATATATATATATAACAGTTCAGCCTTGTTTTTCAGCTATCTGGATCTAATCATTGTCACAAGAGCCACAGATACTGTTCATCACCTCTCCAATGACTTCACACTGACAACATCATATGATATAGACTTATACTTCCTCGTGATTCATATTCTGAGTTGGAAGCCCCTGGCAGATCAGAATGATGCATGTGTTTTCTCATTTAAGCCTCTTGGTGACAATATGGCAGACAACAGTAATTTGAAAAATAAGTCACCCAATCCAAGCAATGAAGTTTTGTCTAGTGTTTGATTTGTTTCAGTTCTGTGTCTTCAGGTTCAACAGAATTTAAAACCATGTGGTTATCATAGAACTAGGTTTGTTCATGTGGTCTTCATGAACCTACCTGTTGAACAAAATCTCCTGCAATACATGCACACCTTCAGCTGCTGCTAGTCTGGCAGAAACAGTGAATCTCTCTCTCTCTCTAGAGAGAGAGTGAGTCTAGAGAATCTAGTAGTCTTTGACAGTAGCAAGAGCAACACAGACCCAAAACAGGGACTGTTCAAAACGAAAAGTTATGATAGCCTATGAGGAAAATGAAAAGCTAAAAAATTTTCAGCCCCAAAAGGATGATTTCCCTTGGATTTTTTGTTGTTGATGACATGACAAATCTGATGACCTGCAAAGCAGATCTATGTCTTCTACCTTTTCATTTGAGTTGACTCAGAGTTTTAAATACAAAACAACAGACCACTCTGCATCAGTCTGAGCAACACATGTCTTTTGATAAGCTTAAATCCATTTCAAATCTGCAGTATTAATCAAATTGCCATGAATCTGTCTTCAGGCAATCCAGACAATGCCAAGAGCGTGTTGTTTCATCTGTCATTAGTGTCGGTCTTTTAACACAGCTTAACACAAAGCAACCGACCAGTATAAAGTTTTTTGCCCACTCTCTCTCTCTCTCTTCATCAATTATTCATATGGATATCTTTGACAACAATGGAACAAAATAAGTTAATCCTGTGGAAATGTGTCAATTATTATAAATTTATATAGCCTGTAATCTGTACTTTGGATTCTGTGATAATTTCATATGCACGTATCAAGTAAAATGCAGAAGAGAGAGAGAGAGAGAGAGAAAAGAGAGAGAGAGAGAGAGAGAGTAGAGAGAATTGGAAGAAGTGACTGCTTGTTCATTCTTGTTGTCCTGGGTGTTGTATATCTTGCCTGAAGAAGACACTTAAGAGGTCGATACGAGTCATGTTTTGTCTTGTGATTTTTGTTTGTCAATGTTTTTGGGGTGGAGCTTTTGCAATAATATTTCAAATTTGTCAAAACTAACTACATAGTAAAGACATCAAAGTAATTTGTCCTCAGTATTACTGTTGCTGCATGCATCGGATGGGGACTATAAGCGAGTTGGACCCGTGTGCCTTCCTGGCCCCCTGCACATGTTAAAGAACCCACAGCAGTTGAAAATCGAAAAGAGCAGGGGAGTTCCCCGCTGCCCTGGCAAAATTGATGTAGACTGAAGATAGCTGCCTGGTATTGCTTACCAAGCCACAAAAATTGTCACTTACTGTTATCGTGTGCCATCGTGTACCGGTGGAAATGGAGGACACGTATAGAAACATCGCATACATAATATGTGAGAAACTGGAGGGATAAATGAAAATGAGTGACTGATATTTAAATGGTACGGGAAATGACTGAATGAGCGCCAGTAAGCTGTTCTTTGGCCAGTTCTACCTGGGTAGGCAGCCCGTTGAGTGAGTGAGGTAGTGTGTTTATTGTAAAGCGCTTAGACTAGAGCTTGGTCTGTGACCGAGGATAGGCGCTATTATAAGCAAATGTGTCGGACCAATTGAATACAGTGTGTTCGTGCGCGCGCATCACGTGCGGCATGCACATGTGTGTGTGTATGTATGTGTGTGAGACTGAGAGAGAGAGAGAGAGAGAGAGAGAGAGAGAGAGAGAGAGAGAGAGAGAGAGAGAGAGAGAGAGAGAGAGGAGAGAGAGAGAGAGAGAGAGAGAGAGAGAGAGAGAGAGAGAGATGAGAGAGAGAGAGACTCAGAGAGAGAGAGAGAGAGAGAGAGAGAGAGAGAGAGAGAGAGAGAGAGAGAGAGATGGAATCTTTGCAATATGTGAATGAGTTTGCACAGTACAACTACCAATGATTTATGGATTGCGTTTTCTTGTTTACATACATTCAGAACTTATACAAATCAAAATTTCTGCAAACTGATGGGCAGGTGCTTTTGCCTGGAAGCAGGTAAAAACTTCATAAAACTTTGTCTACCTGTCCGTTGACAGGTAAAGAAAAAGGGTGATAATGTTCTACCCTCCAATCTTGAACAATGAAAGTTGAATACTGGACCTAGAAATAGTAGAATGCTGTACTTTCTGTTTGGGTCTTGATAATCACATCACTCAAAATACTTCAACGGTCTCATATGATATAAATAATGTGATTTATCACATTCTAGATTCAACTGCAAGACTTGTTCTTTGTCTGATAGATCAAATGCTGTTAGGTTCCTTGCTTTAAATTTTAATTATGCGTGTGCTAAACTGATCATCCCCCAGTGAATGATATGGAAGTGTGGGGCACAGTGAGTGTACCAGTAAATGATACACCTAGGAGCAGTCTGGCCACTTTTGGATTCTTTCTTTCTTTCTTTTTGTGTTTTTTTTGTTGTTGTGAATAATATACTCGTTTAAACAGACTGAATCAAATAACATAAACTACCATCCTCTGAACTGCCATTCCACACAAATGTCTGTAGACACTTTTTATACTTCAGCCCAGCATGAACTGATGTTCAGACGCATTCTGAAAATGTTTACAAGCAATCATACCATACGCAGAGATTTTGGACACCCAAAATTCTCTAGATCTAATGGACAAAATATAAGTTTGATGGGAAGTGCTGCCTGTTTTGATGATGGATATGTTGTTCGTTTGTCAAAAGAATCAACGAGGGCCACTTCAGTCATCTATGGGTCAAAGGGAGGGGAGATAATTTGTGCATACACAGGTGGCTGACCAAGCCAATGCATGCACAGAATGTGTGGTGACAGTTTGGACAGGCAATGTGGGAGATCTGCCCTTGATTGCTGGCGCAAATTTTCCTTACCTGTCTCTTTTGTTACGCTGCAGCTGCCCTCCTTTCTTCACATACTGAGAGACAGAGAGAGGGAGGGCAGTAGCAAGGTCATGTGCCACACAGTGTTTGACACTGCGATAATGTGCCACAGAACTCTGAGTCCATTTGCAGCCACATCTACGACTGACACCAAATAGTGACAAAAATTTCAGTAAATTGAAATTGACGTAAATAGGCCTTAAGCTGCATTCCACTAAATCAGTTATATTCCAATGACACATCATAAATAAATCTGAAACTTTGCAGTGAAGAAAGCACTTAAAAGCACATCACAATCCTTCTGCCAAAATCATGCAGCTACCTGTGTTTGTATTGGCTATCTTGTCATTAGCAGCACACTTGACATCTATTGTGGTGCTTGGTAGTTATGCACATACTGGCACAGAACTAAAAACAACAACAACAAAACAACGGACCAGAGATTGGCAACAATTTGCAGTGACCTATATTGTAATGCTGCTTGTGGTATTTATGCACATACTGGCACAGAACTAAAAACAACAACAACAAAACAACGGACCAGATATAGGCAACAATTTGCAGTGACCTATATTGTTCAATGCTGCTTGTGGTATTTATGCACATACTGGCACAGAACTGAAGAAAAAAAATCAGACAGGAGACGGGCAAAAATCTTCAGTGACTGAAAGTGTTCATCGATGTCTGCTTTATTGCTGAATCAAACAAAAAACTACCATAGCCCCTGCTTACACTATGTGCACGCACATGTATGAATACATCCTTTGGCACACACACACATACAGCATGCACTCATATGTGTGTGCACACATGCTTGCAAGTGCACACACTTGAAAAAATGTACATGTGTGTAGTGACTCAATCCTGATTAGCTAAGTGAGTAAGTCTCAAAGTCAAAGGATTGACAAATGTGTTGGTTAATGCAGAGGTCTGGCATCTGCTTGAGTCTCAGCCATGAAGCATTCTTTGTAAATCTTTTCCTATAAGTTTTGTTTATCCCCTTGTTCATCTAGTGGTATCCCCTCTCTCAGTGTGACCTAAAAGACTTAGCAAATGCAATGTTGTGTACGATTATGAACTAGTTCAAACACTGTGATGCGTTCTTGTTCTTGAGTGAACTAAAACTGTGTTGCACCAAACAGTATCACAGATGACATGCAACGAGGGGTTGGTTGGTGTAAGGGGATGATGCAGATTCTAAACCCATCATATGACTGTGGACACTCCCTATCCCTTTAGATTCACTCTGATATGGGTCTTGGGAGACTCACCGAGAAGTGCTGCAAAGATGCAGAAACGGTTTGGATTGAGATTCAGGCACTTGGCTATCTCATCCATGATGTACTCCTTTGTCTCCAGAGAACCTTTGTATGTCAACTTCAGATTGTTGGATGAAAAGTATCGGGGCGGGTCGAAGATCGTGTACACAGATTCCTGTGCGATGATGCCCTGCAAATTGTGCTCTCGGCAAAACCCAATAACCTCTTGATGGTGGTCATCCATTGAGCAAGCCACCGTCACACCCAAATGTGCAAGTGCCATCCGCAATGCGCCCTGTACGAAAACGGGAGCACTCCACCAAACTTTTGGAGGAGGAGTACCCTTGTTAACAACATGACGGAGGACATAGCGCACTTTGTCTTTCTGCTCCAGCTGATGCGCGAACCATTCGTTCATCTTCTCCTTCTCCAGCGCACCGTTAAAAAATACCACCAACTCCATGTTCGCATTCTGACATGCCTGTATTAAGCTCGCAAGGAATGCTGTCATACGATTCCATTGTCCTCCACACACCCAGTCTGAAAAGAAGCCTCCGTAAAGTCTGTCCAGGCAACTTTCACCGTCGACAACAAGACAAAAACGTCCGTTTCCGCCATTTCTCCCAACACCACGCCTCTTCGTCTGTACAAAGCCCCTTGAGATTTTTAGCAGATCCACAGAAACACAAGCACTGGAACAGTCTGTTTCCAGAAACTCTTGAAAATCTGCAATGCCCATCTTGCTGTCTGCTGCAATGCGCTTTACACCCTGATCATATCAATGCCCAAATGATAACAAACGTATGGTCGATCATCACACGGGTACTCGTGAGGTCACATAAACACAAGACGTAATATTTCGGCTGCTAGGCCTCTTGGCATCCACACATGTGGCTGGCTGGATGCGCCGGCGATTGTCACGTGACAATTTTACTTGCCCGGATGACAGGTTCGTCCCGATCCCAAGTATCATTTCGTAAAACATGGCCGACGCGGCAACATTTCAACCTGGGACTGGAGTAGCTCCAGCAACGCATGTCGAATTATCAGTTTCATGTCGGTAAGAATCTGTTTCTGTACTGTTCTAGAATTAGTTATTTTTTCACAATGAGGTATAATTGTGCAGTATCGTTCGAACAAATTGTCAATGAATAGTAGCTTTCCTTGGAACGAGTGTTGATCGTCTGCTACACTGGTTGTTTACAAAGTTTTGGTTTTACGATCAACTTTTGAGAAGGAGGAGGCACTGAAATCTACGCTTAACATGCATCATTGTGTGTGTTCCTGATGTTGTTTTTAACTCAGTTTCATGATTAATTTATCTTTATCCCATATGACACGTTAATTGCTTATCAAAGTGTAACTTTTTTTCTTTCGTCTGGTAAACAGTTCTAAGTAAAGGAACTTGCTTAGTTAGTTGTGCAAATTGAAATGTTTATTGCGCAATCAGTCACATACTCTGAGCCATCCTGTTCAGAGTTAGAGACTTATGGTCAAAATAACATTTTTCACATTCTTAGTTGCAAACAATGGATTTGCGTCCAGGGTTATCATTAGTTTATTTCACAGCATGATAGCTCAGTAGACCGTTTAAAGAATGCAATGGAATTATAAAAAAAAAGTTATGATGAAAGAGTTAAGTACCTTAATCTGCACTCATTAAAAGCCAGAAAGTTAAGGTAATACAACTGATACATGTACAGTTTTTGGTGGTCTAATTACGATTTTTCAATGAATAGATTATGATACAACAAGAAATTCACATGTGAAACGAAAAATACAAATGAGCCATAGTAGTACTAATTTCAGGGGGAAAAATTGCTAACAAAATAGCACAGATAAGGAATACGTTTCCAGTTCAGCTTACAAGTGCACCAGGTGATAATGCATAAAAGAAATCTTTTTCAAACTGACCCAAAATATTTTGAGTTATTGTTTTTAATATTTTACACAAATTTGACATACATAATGTACAAATCAAAATTAAAAATGAAATGAGGCAGGGAACAGTAAACAATAAACATGTAGGGTAACCTTGCTCCTGTAAGAAAACCTAACAGGGAGTAACTTTTTTTCATGACTGGCAAAACCTTTTAAACTTGGATAAAGTCAGACAAATACAAAGTCAAACAATCTGATAGTGAGGGAAAAACAAGTGCAGGCCAACCTGTCATCACAGTAATGACTTGGCAAAGATTTGGACTTAAGGGGAGGGGGGGGGGGGGTTGAAAATAAAGAAAATGGGAACATGAAATTAAGAAAATATATTATAAATATGAAAACTCTTCACTAGCTACATGAGGAACCATCGTAATCCCTCACGAAGGCAGATCTATCAGACTGAATTGGTATGAATTTTGTAAAAAAAAAAAGAAAAGAAATACAAGAGGTGTCCTGTGCTTTGCCATCATGGAAATTTTCACTCACAGTCTCAGACATGAGTCAGACAAGTGTGATTTTGCAAGAAAGTGGAAGCTTTCAAACTGTATTGCGCAATCGGTCACAAACTCTGTGACATCCTGCTTAGAATATTACTTGCCCAGATTCAGTCCCAAGTATCATTTGGTAAAACATGGCGAAGCGACAACATTTCATCCTGGACTGGAGTAGCTCCAGCAACGCATGTCGAGTTATCAGTTTCATGTCGGTAAGAATACTGTTTCTGTACTGTTTTAGAATTAGCTTTTTTTTCACAATAAGGTGTAATTATGCAGTATTGTTCGAACAATTTGTCAATGAATTGTAGCTTTCTTTAGAATGAATGTTGATTGTCTGCTACTCTAGTTGTTTACTAAATTTTAGTTCTACAGTCAACTTTAAAGAAAGAGGAGGCACTGAAATCTACGCATAACATGTATCATTGTGTGTGTTTTCTAATATTGTTTTAAAATCAGTTTCATGATTAATTTCTCTTTATCCCATATGATATGTTCAAACTTCAATGCTTATCACATCATAACTTTTTTCTTTTTTGTCTGGTAAACAGTTCTAAAAAAAGGAACTTGCTAGTTAGTTTGCAAATTGAAATGTTTATTGTGCAATCAGTCACAAACTCTAGCCTCCTGTTCAGATAGGATTATGGTCAAAAACTTTTTCACATTCTTAGGTGCAAACTGTGGAATTGCATGGAGGGTTATCATTTGTTTTAATCACATACACCACAGCATAATAGATTACTAGACTGTTTAAAGAAGACAGTAGAATGAATTCTGGTGAAAAAATTAAGTACCTTAACCTGCATTCATAAAAAGGCAGAAGAATGAGGTTAATACAGCTGAGACTTATAAGATTTTTGGTGGTATAATTAAGATTTTTCATTGGATGAATGATGACAAAACAAGAAATTCTTATGTGAAAATACAAATGAGCCACAGTAGTACTAACTAAGTTTAGGGAAAAAAAAACTTGCTAATAAAATAGCACAGATTAGGATTATACTCCCAGTTCAGCTTACAAGTTCACCAGGTAATAATTGAAAAAAATCTTTAAACTGATCTAAAATTACCATGAGTTATTGTTTTTTTTTCTCCTTTTTATATCTAACACAAATTTGACAAGTACAAATCAGACTGAATAGGTTACAATTTTTGTTTTAAAATGAAATACTCGAGATGTCTTTTGCTATGCCCTCAATGACATTTTCACCTAGGTCTCACTCTCACTGACTGACTGAGTCTCAGACATGAGTCAGACAAGAGTGATTTTGCAAGAAAGTAGAAGCTTTCAAAGGGAACATAGTGGTAAGGTCACAATCATTTGGTGCAAAGGAGTTGCTCACTGAAGGCTTTTATTATGGATACTTTATTTGTGTGTGTGTGTGTGTGTGTGTGTGTGTGTGTGTGTGTGTGTGTGTGTGTGTTTGTACACATGAGTGTTATACCACACATTTTGCTCTAACATGAGACCTGTACACTATAACACTTTCGTATACTAAATGCCATGGCTCAGAAATGTTTTCCAAGTTGTGGGATGTTTGAGTGAAAAGCAAAGAATGTGTGAATGTTGCATATTTTATTTTTTTAATTTAATTGTTTGTAGATAGCTAAAACGTTAGTTATCTTCATTGACCGAGAAACAAAATATGTTTGAAAATGTAATTGTGCAATAAATATATTATTCCATAATGTGTCCAAACATGGAACAAACTTCACTTCAGCATGAATATTCAGAGTCAGTATTTAGTAATCTATTTAGATATTTATTTCTACAAAAGTAGGGATCATCTTGCATTATAGGCACCCTTAGATCTGCAATGTTTTACAGAAATATGCATGCATAAAAGGAAAATATTGAAATTAAATTAAACCAGAACTATTCCCCATATTATCTATTAGTTGTTATTTGTATGAATTTTTTGCTGCTTTTCACCTTGTCCAAAGTGGCAAAATAAATGTTATTGTAACTAAGATAAGAATGTCAGAGTATGTTTATTATTAGTCTGTTCTTTTTGCCTTGCAACACAGAATTTTAAACAGTGCAGTGTTTTAGTTTATAATGGATGCATTTTAATTAAGTGAAAAGTAGATACATAGGAAATAATGCTGTGTGTGTAGTGCATTATTTAAAACGTGTTATGTTTAACGTAATGTACCCAAAACACATTTGTGAGCATGATGTTCTGTACATTGTCAGATTCTTGTAACCTAGGGCCAGTGAACTAGTGTTACATGTTCTTGGCCAAACAGAGAGTATAATGCAACTGCAGGTTAAGGCCAGTGAACTAATTTTACATGATTTTTAGCCAGATGGAAAGTATGATCGCATTTGAATGCAAGGGCCAGTAGAGTGAGTAGTTTGTAATGATACCTACCCAAATGTAGACAGCACAATGCAAACTAAATGTGTTATTTAAGATTTCAACAGAAAAAGATACTTGTTTAACAATCTAATGGAGTTCAGTAAGAAATCACTTCAACTTTTGAAATGTTTTCAATGTTTTATCGGTTGATCATTTCATACTGTGTGCATCTGTGTGATCTCGTGTGTGTGTGTGTGTGTGTGTGTGTGTGTGTGTGTGTGTGTGTGTGTGTGTGTGCATGCTTGTGTGTGTGTGTGCTCCTAGATCCTGTATGTGTACATGTGGTTTTTTTCAGATAGTTGGAAAGATTGTTTTTACCATTATTTTGACCACTACCACCCTCTCCAGTAATAGAATCGCTTTCAAAGATTGAGTGTACTAGCTATCATTTATTGTATCAACAATGCTTGAAAGTGCCTTATTAGTTTCGTGTGTGTGTGTGTGTCACTGTGTTTGTGTGTGTGTGTGTGTGTGTGTGTGTGTGTGTGTGTGTGTGTGTGTGTGTTCAAAGCATTGTATCTGATGTAAATGGGGGTGGAAGAAAGTGAATATATAATATGACTTGTATGCGAGTCATCAGAAATTCACCTGGTAAAAATAAAGGTAAGTATTACGTAAACAGAGAAGAGCAGGAGAGCGCAGGCAAGAGATTTTACAGACAAATGAGATCTTTTGAGCATGTTTTATTATCAGTATACAGTGATAAGATCTTAATAAGTGGCATAAGCTGATTAGGAGATTGTAAAGGAAATTGTGAGCATAAACTGACGTCTCTGACACACCCAAAGCACTCTCCTCTCTCTCTCTCTCTCTCTCTGGCTGACTGGCTGGCTCGAGGGGGAGGGGGGGGGGGGGGGGGGGCTGAAGTTGAACTGAATTTTGACAAAACAAAGATGCAGTTCAGATCTTTATTCAGAATTTTTCACTGTGGGTTAATTATGACCAGACTTTGTTACCAAGTTTGGAAGCTGTCATGCCATTAGCTATAGTAAGTGTTTCATATGGCTGTTTCCTGCCACTTTTTGAAGCCTCGCTGTTCAAAGAGATAATTGCTATGCAAGTCGCCATTCTAAAGCTGAAGATCAGAGTAGACAGTGCTGACAGTCATCGGCATGTTAAGTGAGAATGTACAGTTAAGCAAATTAATTCTTATAATGATGAATTAGATGCAC
>CM031604.1:4604810-4762310 GCA_018398815.1 Conus ventricosus | reverse complement strand
AAGTTTGCTAAGCTATAGAAACTTATCGTTACATTTTGTGTGCGTTTGTGTTGTTTGTTTTGTTTTGTTTATTTTTTTTATTGTTGTGTACAATGAAGATCAATTCAAATTTCCCTTGGCTTCATTCGTATACAGTGTAAATGAAGATAAGAAAAGAACAGTGTTTCGCAGGAACTTGTGTGATCACTTCTCACCAGCAGTCACTTCCATATTTCACTTCTTTTCTGCTACTTCATATGAAAAAAAAGATGGAGATGAAGGAGTGAAAGCCACAGAAATAATGTGTAGTGGTATTTGCTTTTATACCTGTTTGAAGGGAGGAGATGTCAGTTTTGTTATCACATTTACATACAACAAAAAATATTGATTTCAATAATAAAATTCTTGAAACAGATAAAACTAGACTGCTGCAAGCCATTCTATTTTTTTTTTGTTTTTGTTTTTCTGTTGTTGTTGTTTTTTGCGAGCAGATCAAAGTTCAGTGAGGAAACATAGAGTGAAAAAGGTTAATTAAACTATTTTTTTGTTGATGCATTATAATCGGCTTCTTTCCTGATCTTCCCCAAGACAGGCATAGTGTGTACAGGTATCTAAGCAAACAGAAAACTTCATTGCGTCATTTGAGAACTCTTCAGGTTTGCTGTCTCTGGTTGCCAACAGTAGAGAAATATATCCAACAATCTTTAGAAGCAAACAGAAAACTTCATTGCATCATTTGAGAACTCTTCAGGTTTGCTGTCTCTGGTTGCCAACAGTAGAGAAATATATCCAACAATCTTTAGAAGCAAACAGAAAACTTCATTGCATCATTTGAGAACTCTTCAGGTTGCGTCTCTGGTTGCCAGCAGTAGAGAAAAATATCCAACAATCTTTTAGAAGCAAACAGAAAACTTCATTGCATCATTTGAGAACTCTTCAGGTTTGCTGTCTCTGGTTGCCAACAGTAGAGAAATATATCCAACAATCTTTAGAAGCAAACAGAAAACTTCATTGCGTCATTTGAGAACTCTTCAGGTTTTCTGTCTCTGGTTGCCAACAGTAGAGAAATATATCCAACAATCTTTAGAAGCAAACAGAAAACTTCATTGCGTCATTTGGGAAAATCTTCAGGGTTTGCTGTCTCTGGTTGCCAACAGTAGAGAAATATATCCAACAATCTTTAGAAGCAAAAAGAAAACTTCATTGCGTCATTTGAGAACTCTTCAGGTTTGCTGTCTCTGGTTGCCAGCAGTAGAGAAATATATCCAACAATCTTTAGAAGCAAACAGAAAAAATTCATTGCGTCATTTGAGAACTCTTCAGGTTGCTGTCTCTGGTTGCCAGCAGTAGAGAAATATATCCAACAATCTTTAGAAGCAAACAAAAACTTCATTGCGTCATTTGAGAACTCTTCAGGTTTGCTGTCTCTGGTTGCCAACAGTAGAGAAATATATCCAACAATCTTTAGAAGCAAACAGAAAACTTCATTGCGTCATTTGAGAACTCTTCAGGTTTGCTGTCTCTGGTTGCCAACAGTAAAAGAATATATCCAACAATCTTTAGAAGCAAACAGAAAACTTCATTGCGTCATTTGAGAACTCTTCAGTTTTTCTGTCTCTGGTTGCCAGCAGTAGAGAAATATATCCAACAATCTTTAGAAGCAAACAGAAAACTTCATTGCGTCATTTGAGAACTCTTCAGGTTTGCTGTCTCTGGTTGCCAACAGTAGAGAAATATATCCAACAATCTTTAGAAGCAAACAGAAAACTTCATTGCGTCATTTGAGAACTCTTCAGGTTTGCTGTCTCTGGTTGCCAACAGTAGAGAAATATATCCAACAATCTTTAGAAGCAAACAGAAAACTTCATTGCATCATTTGAGAACTCTTCAGGTTTGCTGTCTCTGGTTGCCAACAGTAGAGAAATATATCCAACAATCTTTAGAAGCAAACAGAAAACTTCATTGCGTCATTTGAGAATCTTCAGGTTTGCTGTCTCTGGTTGCCAACAGTAAAAGAAATATATCAACACATTTTAGAAGCAAACAGAAAACTTCATTGCGTCATTTGAGAACTCTTCAGGTTTGCTGTCTCTGGGTTGCCAACAGTAGAGAAATATATCCAACAATCTTTAGAAGCAAACAGAAAACTTCATTGCGTCATTTGAGAACTCTTCAGGTTTGCTGTCTTTGGTTGCCAGCAGTAGAGAAATATATCCAACAATCTTTAGAAGCAAACAGAAAACTTCATTGCGTCATTTGAGAACTCTTCAGGTTTGCTGTCTCTGGTTGCCAGCATAAGAAAATATATCCAACAATCTTTAGAAGCAAACAGAAAACTTCATTGCGTCATTTGAGAACTCTTCAGGTTTGCTGTCTCTGGTTGCCAACAGTAGAGAAATATATCCAACAATCTTTTGAAGCAAACAGAAAACTTCATTGCGTCATTGAGAACTCTTCAGGTTTGCTGTCTCTGGTTGCCAGCAGTAGAGAAATATATCCAACAATCTTTAGAAGCAAACAGAAAACTTCATTGCATCATTTGAGAACTCTTCAGGGTTTTCTGTCTCTGGTTGCCAACAGTAGAGAAAATATATCCAACAATCTTTAGAAGCAAACAGAAAACTTCATTGCATCTTTTGAGAACTCTTCAGGTTTGCTGTCTCTGGTTGCCAACAGTAGAGAAATACTATCCAACAAGAGGCTGAAGTAGATTGGGACTCGATCTGAGATTGCCACACAAAAATATATGTATGAATATTGTGTAAAGAATAGAATATTTGTACAGGAAAATGCACACATCTTTATTTCCTTTCAGTTTTAGCTTTCCTCTTTCTCTCTCACTCTTTTTTTCTTCTAAATTTGGGCTTGGCATTTATTCTGTATGCCCTGAAGAATACCAAACCAAGATTTTAAACAAACAATCGACAATGGAGACCAGATATATTCTAAAAAGATAATTATTCAGTTTTCCTTTTGAAATAATATTTGTACTGGCCCCAAAAGACTCCAAGGAATGGAAAGGATTAATATATCAACTTGCAGCAGGTGTGTGTGTGTGTGTTTCATTTGCGCCGCTGGTGACCTACTCGTTTTTGAGTGAACCAGTATTTTAGGAAGAAGTAGGAAGAAGCATGCGCGCGCATGCATGCGTGTACTCTTATTTGTCAAAAATATTTTCTTTATTCTGCTGTTTTTGTTTAATGCTGTTAAAGTATGTTGTTTCATTAATAAACCTGATAGAACAGATGCCATTGTATTTTGGGAGAAAAGTAACTGATTGTAGCTTTTTAATGTCGGTTGTTCCTTTTCTCTTGCAGATATGATGTTGATTCAGCAAGCCCAGACCTGAGCAAACATGTAAGCCTTTCTTATTTTCTATGGTTACTTTATACATACAATTTGAAATTTTTATGTTGATTGTTTGGAGTAGCATTGCATAGCATGTTGTGTCAAAAAAAAGAAAAAAAATATATTGTGTATCATGTCGTTGCTTGCATTCTTATCAACAAGAAATGCTATGAGACACATACCGGTGATCCAGTACCAATATACCAATATCTGGAACACATCAACATTACAAAGAAAATGTTAGTATGAATTTTAAATGTTTCCAGTACAGTGTTCAGAAACATGCCCTTTTGTGTGTATTACATTCGGAATATGCTACCTCATATTTGTGCTCTCTTATTTTTTCATGAACTGCTCTGATAAGAAAAGCCTGAACGATTGATATATTCTATCGTCTCATCTTCCTTGTTCCTTTTTTCCACTTACCTCCTCCCCCTCCCTTTCCTTCTTTCTCTCCTCTTCCACCCCCCCCCCCCCCCCCCCCCCCTTTCCAACTTCCTCTTTCTGTCTTCTTGTCCCACTTGTAATTAACAGTTATTCTGTTGTTTGTAGGTTGATGTAATATGTTGTTATTCTTGTTGTCTTTCTTGGCTCCTGGGGGCTGGGTGTAGAAAATCAAGTATTCCATTACCATTTGTAAATAAAATTTGTTCTTTTGTTCATTCTGTGTCTCAGTATGTCTCTGTTTGTGTCTCTCTGTCTTTGCTTCTTTCAGTCAGTCTCTTTCTGTCTGTCTGTCTGTCTCTCTCTCTCTCTCTCAATCTGTTGCTTTCTCTGCCTCTGTCTCTCTCACTCTCTCTATCTTTTCTTCTTTCAATCGGTCTCTTTCTGTCTGTCTTTCTCTCTTTCTCTGCCTCTGCCTCTGTCTCTCACTCTCTCTCTCTCTCTCTCTCTCTCTCTCTCTCTCTCTCTCTCTCTCTCTCTCTCTCTCTCTCTCTCTCTCTCTCTTCTCAATCAAAACATTTGTAAGTTCATGTACAGTATTTATTTTCTTCATGATATTTTCTGACACTTCTTCCAGTCAGTAACACACACACCCTCCACCACCACCCACCCAGTATCCAGCTGCAAAAAAGTAATTTTATATAGTTACAGTATTTATTTTGTGCATGTATGTGCCAGTGTGTGTGATTACCTGTGTATGTGTGTATATTTTTATCATTTTTAGAAGTAGTTGTGTTTTTACACATAATTTCAAACACATAATTCATCTCAAACATGATGTGAAACACAAATAGACTCACATACTCACAAACACACACACGCACGCACGCACGCAGCGCGCAGCGCACACATAAACACACACACTCTCATGCATACAAACAGATATATGCACACATGCAAGCATGCATGCACATTCAGAACCCACCCCCCCCCCCCCCCCCCCGCCTTCCCCACATATGAACATAAGTGTGTGCGCTTACATATTTGTGTGTACGCTTATTGGGTGTGTATTATTGATCTGTGTATGTGAGTGTATTTGTGTGTGTGTTCGTATGCGCCATATACTTATCCATCTTAGGCACTGAGGGATGTGAACCAGAAATTCTTCTAAGAGGATCAAAAACACCACCAAGAGCATGTAGACTAAAACCTGCACAGAAGGACAGCAACACGGTGGTGAAACACCACCAACAGTATGTAGACTAAAACCTGCACAGAAGGACAGCAACACGGTGGTGAAACACCACCAAGAGTGTCTAGACTAAAACCTGCACAGAAGGACAGCACACGGTGGTGAAACACCACCAACAGTATACATGTAGACTAAAACCTGCACAGAAGGACAGCAACACGGTGGTGAAACACCACGAACAGATGTAGACTAAAACCTGCACAGAAGGACAGCAACATGGTGGTGAAACACCACCAACAGTATGTAGACTAAAACCTGCACAGAAGGACAGCAACACGTGGTGAAACACCACCAACAGTATGTAGACTAAAACCTGCACAAGGACAGCAACACGGTGGTGAAACAAGAGATCAGGCTTCTAATGCATTCTGTACTCCATCTGTCTTTATGCATTAAGACATGGACCGTCATAACAGATCTAGAAAGAAGAATCCAAGCCCTTGGAAGTGAGGTGTTTGGGCAAGATGTGAAACATCAGATACACTGATTTGTGATTTTATTACTAGTGAACATTGCATCAACCACACAGATTGTGATCATATTACTAGTGAACATTGCATCAACCACACGATTGTGATCATATTACTAGTGAACATTGCATCAACCACACGCTTGTGATCATATTACTAGTGAACATTGCATCAACCACACGATTGTGATCATATTACTAGTGAACATTGCATCAACCACAGATTGTATCGATACAGTGAACATTGCATCAAACCAACGGCTTGTGATCATATACTAGGAACATTGCATCAACCACACGATTGTATCATATACTATGAACATTGCATAACCACACGATGTGATCATAAACTAGGAACATTTAATCAACCACATGGTTATGAGTAAGCACATTCGTTCATCCATCAAGATAATATCAGACCATATGAAGACCTCTTACTTAAAAATAAATCTTAAATGAGGCCAGGGAATTGTAAACGTAATTATACGAACAATGGGTAACTCTTGTTTCCTGATGAAATAATACGGCTAATCGAACAAGTTCAAAGCTGACCTGTTTGATTTCAGCGTGTATTTATTTCAACACTGAACCTAGTACCTGCTTGTTTGTATACTGTTAACTATTCCTGTCATTTTCAGATTCATCAACATCAAACAAGTTCTGTATTTGATAACGTTTGTCCAGTGTTTGTTTGACTATAATCAAGATGAAAAGCTGTCCAGTCTGAACAAGTCTCAGTGTTGTGCGTGTAATGTTCAGTACACGGTATATAGGCAAGCTTGGAATATCCTTCGCGGGGGGGAGGGGGGGGGGGGGGCGAGAGGGATGGATGTTTCCTTGTTTGTTCTGTGTGCTCTGCGTTGGCATTTCTACCAGGCCATTCGGTGTTGAAAGCAGCACTCGTTCGGAGTTATGGACGTGTATTTATTTCATCATGGGAGCAAGAGTTAGCCAGCTTGTTTGTTATTTACTATTTACGTCAGTTAAGATAGGAAAGCAGTGCAACCAGGTAACATGATGCAGTGACCTTGTTAGAAAAATCTTCGAAGCAACTGCTCATGGATGGAGATGGAGGGGATGATGGTAAATATCAATGGACCTGACACATTGCAGAATGAACAATGGACTGACACATTGCAGAAAACTGAACATGATGACTGGACACATTGCAGAATGAACAATGGACTGACACATTGCAGAATGACAATGGACTGACACATTGCAGAATGAACAATGGACTGACACATTGCAGAATGAACAATGGACTGACACATTGCAGAATGAACAATGGACTGACACATTGCAGAATGAACAATGGACTGACACATTGCAGAATGAACAAGGAAAACATTTGCAAAAATCCAAGCTTTTGCACACAGCCAACAGAACTGGGTGAATCTAGTGAACCATTCTTTAGTGTGGGACCCCACTGACTCCCTGCAGTGCTGAGGGAGGGAGTTTAAATGCTTAAAATATCCATGATTTGGCTGTTTCCCCATACACCCACACAGACACACACACAGACACACACAGACACACACACACACACACACACACACACACACACACACACACACACAATCATAGACCCCCCATGTAGACCTGAACAGATATGCATGTATGTGTTTGTGCGTAGGCATATACAGTGTGTTTGTGTGCGTGTTATTTTGGATGTGCAGTGATACATGTGTGCATGCGTGTGTGCGTTGACGTGATAGCTTTGTTTTTTTGTATACATCTTCTGAATACTTTCAATATCTTGATTAATCTCAGCTAAAACTTTTAAAAAAACACCTCCCTGTTACACCCTCATCCCTTCCAAGACACACACACTTACACACACACATACACGTGTGCACAAACGCATAGACTTCTGCATAAACACAGTCACACATGAAGGGGGTTTTTTTTTTCTCTTCTTTTTTCTATTTGTCTTTTTACTTATGTTTTTAACGCCCTTACACAGGTATATTTTTCTTGGATTTATTTCAACAAGTTCACAAGAAGCAATCATCTTTGATCATTTTATCAATAAAATCATAAGATGGGACTTCTTCCATCACCACAGAGAGGGAAAAGGGAAAAAATCCCCATTTATCACGCACACACACCACCACCACTCCCCCCCCCCCCCCTCCCCCCCACCAAAAAATAAAAAATAAAAGAAAACACTTATCTTTTGATGAATAGACAAATGGAAACATCTTTGGTTCATCGATAACAGTAAGGCAGCAGTAAGTACCAAACACGTGTCTCCTATTGAGTTGGCCTGGTACATGCCACTGCCAGTTTGAGCAGTAGAAGCCAACATTCAGAGTACTTACTGGTCTCGTATGGGTTAACCCAGTGCCTGTCAGTTTACCAAACAGATGGCTGCTGTAGTATGTTTTGAATTTGTCACAGTAGGAGGGGATCATGTTCACTTGCCTCACTCACTACCCATGTATTGGTTTGGATCAATACAGTGCCAACATATTGAATTTGAATTGGCACCATATCCACAAATTGGGTTGGATCAATACCATACACACACATATATACACATATTGGGTTGATCAATATGATACCCTTATACTGGTTTGGATCAGTACAATACCCACATATTTGGTGGTACCAATATGATACCCATATACTGGCTTGGATCAGTACGATACCCACATACTGGGTTGGACCAACAAGGTACATATATACTGAGGTGAACCTGGCACATTTTGGGTTAAATCATGTATTGGTTTGCAAGAATGATGTAACAGCCACACAGGTTTCATATCCTTACAAATGCATAGACTCATACAAATACTTCCCCCTTTTCTCTTCTCCTCTTTCCTCTGATTCCCCCACATGCACACCACACAGGGAGGAAAGAAAGAGAGGTTCATGGCAGGAAGGATTAATCATCACCATCAGTTAAGAGACTGGTGTGGCTGGAATGAAGACGGAGAATGTGGACGGTGGGTACAGAAAGGCAGTTTGTCCAAATCGGGGTGGTCTTTGCATGCTGGAAAGGCCAAGCATGTGGGTATCAGTAGAGAAATGGATCATGACAGAATGTTCGGCTGGAAGAGTTCATAGAGACAGGCACATAACACATCATAAGGAACAGTTCAGAGTGCAGTTGTACAAGTCAAGCACAGGCCTTCCATGAAATGTTCATTTTCAACCGGACTGACGAAAAGACTTTGTACTGTTTTGTGGTTGTGGGTGAGATATCACGAAAAATGTGCATGAAGTCATTGACATTGTCACAAGTGGGCAATGAGTGAAGCCATGTTGCTCACCGGGATTCTGACACTCTACAACCACATGCTTCTCATCAACACTTGTTCTTTCAGAAGCTCAGAAGAAAATCTTACCCAGAATAAATTACTTTTGCGAAGAATAGGATATTCAGCTTGAATTTTTGTACTTTCCTGGGTTTATTAAAATTGTTAAGTTGTGTAGTGTCTTACAAATACTGATGAAGTGACTTAATGAACGGATTGAGAGCAAGAGACGCCAAAAGGGCACCATCTCCTGCAGTGTGCTGATATCCAGATTCCAGTTTCCGGTCCTTTCTGCCCACAAATGTTGCAGATGCAATTATTGTAGTTATAAAGCAGCAGTGGAATATCAGTTCATCTTTCTTAGCCTTTAATCTGTCAGGTACTTCAGAGATAAGTTACATGTTTGCATTGAGGTCAAGAGCTGCAAGTTTTCCTACAGTGACGAATCATACAAAGCCAAATCACATTTAAGATCTTCATCTAGAAATGATTCTGGGTTGTCACCAAGTTCTGTAGCACTTATTTTCACAGAGCATTCTGAGCTTCACTTTGAGCACTCTCTTATCTGCTGGTTCTAAGCCAAGGTTTCCTGGATTCAGATCCAAATTGTGGTTAGTTGGCAGTTTGATTCCAAATGTTTTTGCAGTCAAAAGTGCATTCAAGCAAGCACCAGCTACAAAGTGTCCTCATAGCCCTCTTGATACTGCTTTTCCTTGCATTACATAAATGACATTGTTTGGAGTATAGGATAGACTTATCTCCAGCATGTTTTGCAACCCACTTCTTTCCATTTATCATTCAGTGGAGCCGGAGAATCATTTCAGTGTGGAAAGCACCAGGACACGGCACCAGCGACCTCCTATGACTGGTTGGGGGCTCACTGGCCATGTGTCCTTTGCTCTGCACCAAAGTGGCTGATCAAGGTCGGAACAGGTATCGGGTTCTGAGGTCTGGCCTGCTGTGGGATGAAGTCCATGGTAGAATACAGAGGTCATGCCACATGGATTGAGGTAGCTCAGTGGCAGGGAGTAAACACCAGAGATACCAGGGTGACTGCCGAAGTGAACAACTCGTATCATATCAGCATATCATACTAACCAGTCCTTGTTGTTTGCAGTGGCCAGGACTCCTGTGATGTCAGCCTGCCACACTGAGTCATCGGCTTTCACTTGTCTGATATCACAATACATGGGACTGCTTTTGCTCTGGCACTACACAATGTCGGTGATTTGGTCAATGTTGACATTTAATCTTAAAATGGCCTTCATCAGTGTCGTGCTAGATGTACTTGCAGCAGTGATTCTCATCCCATGAAGAGAACCATCCAACATGCAGGTGTTGTAGTCAATATTGTCTGCTACACACTGCAGGAATGACTCAAAGAGTGCATCGTTCGACATTTGTTCCCTATGCTAATGCAGCTTTTGCTTAAACGTCTTCACTTCTGTGTATGATGAGCAGAAGCTGAGGTTACTGAGAGTGTCAAGAAGAAATCTAGAAGTTAACTGTGAAGGTAGCTGTACAGCCAGTCTTAACTGTAGCAGAACCAGTAGGATTGTGGGAAGGGCTGACTGCCTCGTCGCTTGTCTGAGACAGCAACGATTTTGATGTCTGCATCCTTTTTACTACATATGGATCTTAGCAGGAACAATTCACTTTTTTCCCCAGGAAGCTGTGTCATCTTATGATTTGTTTGGTAAAATTAATTTTGCAAGGGATTAGGTATGATTTTTTTTAATCAGTGCTGCAGCAGTTTTCTTCGTTAGTGGCATTGTCAAAATCATGCATGTCATTACTTTTGGCTGTCCTGTAAACAGTTATAAAATTTGGTCGGCTATTGATTTTAGAGATAATGATGCAATGTTCAAAAATATCTTGTCGTTTTTGCTTGAGTTATTGACAGCTCCATTTTCGATAATATATTTGATATTTGTATCTGTTAATGTAGTGTTATTCATCATTTTGTTCAAAATAGTTTTCAAACCCTTGACTTTGTCTTTATCTGTCGCTCATCCATGCAGGTGCAGTGTTTTGGCAGATGGTGCGAGTGATGGGAAGTCAGTTGAAGGGAATCATTGCAAGATGTATTTGAGGGTTCTGAAATTCTAAATTATTGCTATTACATGCTTTGTGGTAAACTATACCAGCAGCATGCCAATCCATACTGGCATACTCCAGTCTCTCCTCTGACAGTGTCTGCCCACTGGTCCCCTCATGTATCACAGAGAGCGAGGGTCGAGTCCTGAAATGTGAAAGTCCTCACCTGGTAGGCTTTGTCAGATCCATCAGCTGCTTCAGGTTTACTTTCATCATTCCACAGACTAAACAGCAAGTAATAAAATAAAATGGCTCATCTCTTTGAGACCTCAGTTTTCCTTCTGGGAAAGGCCATCTTCATGTTGTCTCTTGCTTTGTTTCTTATCATTGTTAATGATGTGGACCTGTGTGGGTCTTTGTATGTGTGTGTGTGTGCGCGCATGTGTGTGTGTTTGCGTGTATGTGTGTGTGTACGCATTCTGTATGTACCTTCTGACCTTGAATGGTATTGCCTTGTGCACTGCTTGCACCACGGATTCCTGTCATCATGATAGGACTGCATTGTAACTGAGCCTTTTCCTCAGGCAATGTTTCTCTCTTTTTGTCTGTATGTGTGTGTGCCTGTCTGTCTGTCTGTCTGTCTCGCTCTCTCTCACTCTCTCTCTCTCTCTCTCTCTTCTCTCTCTCTCCTCTCTCTCTCTCTCTCTCTCTCTCTCTCTCTCTCTCTCTCTCTCTCACTCTGTCTCTCTCTCTCTCTCTCTCTCTCTCTCTCTCCCTTCCTCCCTGCTCTCTTGATCTGTGTGTATCTGTATCCCCTCTTGCCCCCCTCCCTGCATCCCTCCCCCACCTCACCCTCTTTACTGTCACACTTGTATCTGTTTCCCAAGTATTAACAACTCCTCTGAATCCCCTTACACACGTGCACATGCACACAAATGCATGCACAATACATGTGCGTGTTTGCTCTCACACACACACACATGCACACACATGTAATCTCTAGTCTGTAATTCAACCTTATCCTTCAAGGAATTACATGAATGCACAAACAAGTCAATAAATATAGTGTAAGTTTATTTCTTTCGGAAATCTGCTAAACAATTTTTTCAGATTGTGCAATTTACTATACTTTTCTTCTGGATATTAAAATGGGAACAAATCCTATGTATCCATCTTCAACGATACTTTCATTCTGTCTGCAGAATTATTTTATGAACATGATTACTTTTGCTGCATGTTAGAAACTGTCTCACTTAAAAATGAAAAGCATATTTAGTAGTTTATTAAAAGAATTTGTAAACAAATCAGTGTGAATAATGCAATAGTCTTAGAGAAGTGTGACTTGTCACTGCATCATATGCACGTAACAACTGTATGTAACAAGTCATGAATGAAAAGAGCAGCTGAGAGTGTTGTGTAGTTCGGGAGCACAATCTCCAATATCTTGAATTAAAGAAAACCACAAGAATCTGTGCATTATAATCATGTTTTATAAGTCCAAAGTATCTGTGAAAAAAACAGGCACCACCGCTTGGAGACAGAAAGTAAGAGAAGGACCCTCTGCAGTCATGTTGAAAGGGTGCAAATGACATGCAGTAATTGACTGCGTTCTCCTGTTAATTCCATCTCACCATGTTTTTTAGAATTCAGTTTTCATGACGACATTGATTTTTTTTTTTTTTTTTTTATAGATTCATTGAGGAAATAGTGTAAGAATTCTGAACTCACTTGGCTAAAAATATTTTCCCTTTCATTTCATGTTAGGGGTGTTCATAGAATTGCTGAACTATATTTCTTGTTGTTGGTTCTGGTCACACATGAGACAAAGTGTGTTGATCAGTCTGAAAAGTTCTCACTGTAGTTCTTAATTCTTTCAGTATCAGTATCTCATTTTGCAAGAGGAAAAAAGTGTTTTTGCTGTAATAACATCCTTGGTAATGTATTATGTGCATGTATGTTGTAGGACTTCCTGGGAAGAACCGAATGCACTCTCGGAGAGATTGTGTCATCAAACAAGCTGGTCAAACGACTCACGTAAGTTGCCTTGCTTATTAAATACATCTGTGCTGTCATCTTCTATCTTTTATCTCCTTTTTGTCTTTTTCTTAGTTACACTTGTCCAACAAATGCCTAATTCTTACTTGGCATGATTCATGCTCTACCTATTGGGATCCCTTTTATGAAAAAGAGGGGAGCTAACCCAAGCCAAGCCTACTTGCACATAGACTCAAGAGTGATTTCCTTCCAAAGTCAACTTATTTCAGTCATGAACAGTTCACAACTGTCTTCCTTTCTTTCCATCACACGCACAACAACACACACACACACACACAACACACACACACACACACACACACACACACACACACACAACACACACACACACACCACACACCCCACCCACAAACATGCACACACACTGCACACTACACGCACACACTCTCACTTGCACAAGTTTGTGAGCATGTGTAGCAATACAAAACTGTTCTTTGGGGGCCGTTCACTGCATGTATAATGCTAGGATGAGTGACAAGTGCTGGTTTTAATCTTTTATTGAGTTAATCCAGAAAGGTTTGCTCTCGTAATTGTCTTGAAGTCTTTATTTCCAACACAGGATTGAGTACTTCAATCTTCACTTAACTGTGAACAGTCCCAGCGTGGAGATGCACATGTCAGTTCCAACAAAATTCACAGATCACTCTGCCTTTCAGTGTCAGAATCTGATCTAATTATGGTTTTTGACATTTTACCCAGAGAAAAACCATGAATAGTGTACCAGTGCAAACACATGCAATATTCAAGGAGCAAATTATAAATAGAGATAGGGAATCATTCATACCTGGTACTGTCTAGATTTTTTTGTAGAAGTTTCTGGATAGGTTACGTAACTTCTTTGTCTATATATGTACCATCAGGTAAATGTCATTACATGCAGGAGAGATCAATTCACTGATGTCTTATGTATTTTTTTCAAGAACCATGAAGTGCATCCCATTTTCCATAGAGGTAAAATTGGTGAGCAGGTGTTTTGTATAAAATGATTTTGTGCCAGAGTGTTCCCTCTGAATGATGTTGTATACAAATCATCAAAACAAGCTTTTGTTTTTAACCTTGATAATTATTTTATGAGAAGTATTTCTTTTATATCGTGGAACCTACTACTCTGTTCTCTATACTCAGGTAATACTCAGGTAATATGAATGTCAAAAGAAGAAAGTCTGTCACTCCAGTCTTTACCAGCAATTTACAAACAGTATTAGGGCCTCACCAGCTATTTCTGATTTGTCTCAGCTTGTAACCCAGGTGCTCACCGTTACTGTCTTTTCATAAACTTTGTTTCAGTCTGCAATTCTAATCTTCACCTCCACCAGTAAACAGCTGTTTAGGGAAAGGTGGATTGGTGAAGGGTGGTGGTGATATAGGTGTGAATAACTAAAGGAATATGCCTGTTCAGAGAGTGATTCAAGCAGTTATCAGATCCTACCATTAGATGTGTTGTTACAAACTACATTTGGTCAGAAATCGGAAACAAGATCAAAAATAGAGTTGTAGAGAAATGATCTGTCACCAAATCTTCCGTTGTTTTTATAGATCAAAAAAAGTTCAGAGTTGTAGAGAAATGATCTGTCACCAAATCTTCCGTTGTTTTTATAGATCAAAAATAGTTCAGAGTTGTAGAGAAATGATCTGTCACCAAATCTTCCGTTGTTTTTATGAGGT
Source organism: Conus ventricosus (assembly GCA_018398815.1). Taxonomy (NCBI): domain Eukaryota; kingdom Metazoa; phylum Mollusca; class Gastropoda; order Neogastropoda; family Conidae; genus Conus; species Conus ventricosus. Next base: position 4,747,858 of record CM031604.1, on the reverse strand, counting down.
GTATTTTTTGTTTGGTTTGTTGTTGGTTTTTATTGAAACATGTGTTCAGTAAGAGTCAAGAAACTTTTTGTTTGTTTGTCCATTCATTTCTGATGGATCATTCTCTCCTCTCTTTTGTGTAAATCTTCTTTCTTTTCAGCTCTTAACAAAATAAGACATTTTTATTCTTGTCAACAGTATGTGACAGAGGAGAAAACTCGTGTTACTAATGTTTGTTCATTTCTCTGATCTTTTTCTTTAATTCAACAGAGGACCAAAGAAAGACAGTGGCTCAATAATAAGTAAAGTAGACCTGTTCTCAGTATTGAATTTCTTGACATATTTTCTCTGTCATACATCTCTTTGGTGCTTGTTGATAATCATCACCACTGCTTATTCACTTTAATCTCACTTTACCTTCTCTGCCTGTCTGTCTGTCTGTCTGTCTGTCTCTTTCTGTGTCTGCCTTTCTCTCTCTCTCTCTCTCTCTCTCTCTCTCTCTCTCTCTCTCTCTCTCTCTCTCTCTCTCTCCTCTTTCTCTCTCTCTCTCTCTCTCTCTCTCTCTCTCTCACACCACACACACACACACACACACACACACACACACACACACACACACACACACACACACACACACACACACATGCAGTATTATATTGAATTTATATCAGGTCTGTAATTTCTTCATTTTGTTTACTGGTGATAGAAATAGTAATGATGGTAGCCATTAAGTGAGTATGTAGACCTTGTCTTTCCCTTGATCAAGCATGTCTCAAACCCCTCAGTAGACCTTGTCTTTCCCTTGATCAAGCATGTCTCAAACCCCTCATAGCTCAGTAGACCTTGTCTTTCCCTTGATCAAGCATGTCTCAAACCCCTCAGTAGACCTTGTCTTTGCCTTGATCAAGCATGTCTCAAACCCCTCAGTAGACCTTGTCTTTCCCTTGATCAAGCATGTCTCAAACCCCTCAGTAGACCTTGTCTTTGCCTTGATCAAGCATGTCTCAAACCCCTCAGTAGACGTTGTCTTTGCCTTGATCAAGCATGTCTCAAACCCCTCAGTAGACCTTGTCTTTCCCTTGATCAAGCATGTCTCAAACCCCTCAGTAGACCTTGTCTTTGCCTTGATCAAGCATGTCTCAAACCCCTCAGTAGACCTTGTCTTTGCCTTGATCAAGCATGTCTCAAACCCCTCAGTAGACCTTGTCTTTGCCTTGATCAAGCATGTCTCAACCCCCTCAGTAGACCTTGTCTTTGCCTTGATCAAGCATGTCTCAAACCCCTCAGTAGACCTTGTCTTTGCCTTGATCAAGCATGTCTCAAACCCCTCAGTTATATTGCATGACAGTATTAAAGACTGTCATTTGGTTTAAATGTGTGTGTGTGTGTGTGTGTGTGTGTGTGTGTGTGTGTGTGTGTGTGTGTGTGTGTGTTCTTCATTTCAACTTCTGTTTACATACATATTCTGTATTTTTGCCCCCTTTGCTCACCCATGTTAAGTAAGTGCATTGCTTGTCTTGATCTTTGTCCCTCTCCATGTGCATACTGTCTGTTTGTCAGAACAAACGTATGCAGGACACCAGGTACTAAACCCCCTACTGACGACAATAATTGCTTAATAGCAGAGATGGTATAAGTGATCTGTCCCTCTGGAGGGTGCCACCAAGACTGTCCAGTGACAGTCCCCATGAATTTACCGATATCAGTTACCTCCAGCAGAATCAAAGCGAGGCCATAGACGTGGAGAGGTACTCATAACTGGTCAAGGCATGAGAGCAAGGCATGAAGGGCCATATGCTGATCAGTGAGGATTAGGAAGATGATCTATGGATTTCCCTTCTGGTCTGAGACAGCATGACAGGGCTGTCCTCTACACTGACTTTCATAACATATCCTGGTGTCACCCAGGCCGGAGAGATACAGACACCTGCAGTGTTGGTCAGGAACTGTAAGCAACACTCAGAGATGTATCCATTAACCCGTTCCCTGCCGGGAACGAGTAACGCTCGTTCAGAAAGCCGCAGAAAACAGAAAACCGCTACGCCCCGAACGAGAGTGTCTTGTCGTAACTTCGTAACAGAAAGCAGAAAAATCTACTTGGGAGACGACCCTCTAAAAGTTCTCACCTCTTCTACTGGTGTCAAGGAACAGCCCCTTTCCCTTCTCGCGAGCAGCCAGCTGACCACATGTTATGCAAATTGCGAGTTGAGAGGTCACAGCTGATAAGCATAGTCAAGATGGCAGCTCAACCTAGCACTTCGTCGACGCGTCCCGTTTCCAAGCGTCACACTGCCCTTAATATTTTAGATGACGTTCTAAAGTATCAAGATAGTGATGAAGAAGACCTTTGAGGATCGGATCCTGATATTAGCGATGAGGAGGAGACGGATGGGAATCAGCACTATCCACTTTTATCGGAGATACATGCTGGTGATGACGTGGCTTCACTGTTCTGTACACAACACATCAGTAAAGAAAGAGCCGTTAGCGTGGGCGTCGAAGCGGAAATTGCCGAACGCGTGCCGTGAACGAGCACTGCACCCCCTCCTTTCTTGACGAACGGGGTGGTGGACATGGTACGGGCTCAGAACGACGGTTGAAGGTCCCGTGGAAGCGGCCGGGGGCGTGGCATGGGGGTGGTCAGCAACAGCTGATCAAAGAATGGCGAGAAAGGTGCACAGCCCTTCAACCTTGCAGTTGTTTTGACTGGGAATTCTGGTCTGCAAGTCAACTGTGCCAATTTTCAGCTGTACAAAGTTCCAGTCTTCAGTTCCTTCATGACCAGAAACTGGTTTCAGGCAAGTAGCTCTATTTTTCTTTTGTTGTTTTGTTTTGTTTTTGTTTTTGTTTTTACTACATGATTCTTCATTCCTTGACTATTCATTTTCTGTATTTCTCATTCTTTGCCCCATTTCCTACTGAAACTACAATTATGGCATATAATGACTGTATGGATAGGTGGGACTGTCTGTGTGTGTGTGTGTGTGTGTGTGTGTGAGTGTGTGTGTGTGTGTGTGTGTGTGTGTGCGCGCATGCGCGCGTCACAGCTTTATATTTCCGTCCTGATTGAGACACTTAGTGAAAGGGCAAACAAACAAGGCTTTACACATTTGTAATCCAATATTTTTGTTGCTGTAGTCAGAGCAGAGGCATGTATCAAACTTGTGTACTACTTAACTATGGAAAATTAACTTTCCAGAAAGTGATGACGTCATTTTTGCACAATATTGTGTTTGTTGTCATTGTTCTAATATTGCCTGACCACTTGCGTACAAGCTTTCATGCGGCATCTATGTTATCTACAAGAAAATAAACCCAGTCGAGTTTGGTATTAAAAGAATTGTTGGAATTCGCCAATTCAGTCATCTCCATAGTGCAGATATATTACATTTTTCATGACAATAAACTAATTATCAAACCTACAGCCCCATTTGTAATGGCCGCTCAACCTTGCCGAACACATTGCTGCCAGACCAGCTATGCACAGATGACATTCAGTTGGCCGAATACAGTGCGGTTAGCTGGCTGGTAGGGAGCGGCCTGCAGAAAACATTCCTTTCCCTCACCTGCATTCACAGCTTGGTCTCTGCAGCTGTAAACTCCCCTGCGACTCAAAACTAAGTAACTTGCTCTGAACAGCCGTGGCGTGCCTAAGCATTATTTATTTCTGTATGCAAGTTTTTCCATATAAGTTTGTTCATTTTGTATAACACAGAAGCACTCATCCACAGCAGTTTTTTTGTTTTGTATCATTGTGGTGTTTTTACATTCATGTGTGTGTGATACTGTTAGTGTGTGTTTGTGCATATGTGTAATGGTGTGTGTGTGTGTGTGTGTGTGTGTGTGTGTGTGTGTGTGTGTGTGTGTGTGTGTGTGTGTGTGTAAGCTGTTTGTGGTATGCATGTGTTGTATGTGTGTGTGTGTGTGTGTGTGTGTGTGTGTGTGTGTGTGTGCTCAACTGTGGGTCTGCTTACTGTGTGTTGTGTGTGTGTGTGTGTGTGTGTGTGTGTGTGTGTGTTTGTGTGTGTGTGGAAGTGTTTGTGTGTGTGGTGTGTGGTGTGTGTGTGGTGTGTGTTTTATCACATGTTATTAGTGTGAACCATCATCATAACAAACAAAACCAATATAGAATGATGTGAAATTGTAGACAAGAGTATAAGTAAGTAATCCACAAAAAAATCTAACAAATAACTCAACAAATGGGTGAATAATGTACATGTTAGTGAACATACCGTGAAAAGCATGATTATGCCCCTTCTACCCAACAAATAGTACCCCCACTTATGAGCAGATTGTCATCAAGAACAACATTCCTTGGGATTTATATGACTGTCATGTGTTAGTCCTGATGTTGAACAATTAGTCACATCACTTTTTCATTGTTTACACTCATTTTATATGGTGCAATTTGTTTATGTATACCTGAAAATTGTTCTTTTTGTAAAACCACCAATATATGTTTCCCTGTCCATCCCCTAATGGCTCACAAAACTACATTATTGTTATATAGCATCAAAGTTGGTGGTATAAGGAAAGAGAAGCCATAAAATCTAAGTCATATGTAAAGAAATACATAAGCAGTGATTGAGGTACTGAGCCTACCCCAAATAGTAAAATTATGCCCCTTTCTAGTAGAATTGGGGTACCCCCAGTAACAGACAGATTGTTACACAGAGGGACATTTATTGACAACAATATGAATCCCAGGTGTTTGTAATGTTGTTGAGCTAACACCAAAAGGTATTTTTGTTGTGTTTAGTGGGTTTTTATATGCTCAATTATTCTACACCTCTCACATTGAAAACAAAACAAAACTGTTTTATCACATGCTATTGGTGTGAATCATCATCATAACCAACAAAACCAATATAGAATGATGTGAAATTGTAGACAAGGGTTATAAGTAAGTAATCCACAAAAAATCTAACAAATAACTCAACAAATAAATGAGTAATGTACATGTTAGTGAACATACCGCGAAAAACATGATTATGCCCCTTTTTACCTAAAACATAGTACCCACAATTATGAGCAGATTATCATCAAGAAAAACATTCCTTGGGATTTATATGACTTTCATGTGTTAGTGCTGATATTCAATAAGTAGTAAGACCACTTTTTCAGTGTTTTGACTCATTCTGTTTGGTGCAATGTGTTTGTGTACACTCGAAAACTGTAATTTTGGGTAACATTTTCATAATTATGTCAATTTCTGCTATACTAATTATCAACATAATCAAGCCATTTTGATAGAACATTGTAGACAAATGCATAACAACAAAACATGCAAAAAATCAAAGAGATCTGTCAAGAAATAAGTGAGCAGTAACCATTTCATTGAACCTACCCCAAAAAGCTCAATTTTACCACGGCAGACAGATTTTCAAATGTGCTATTATACTGTGGCAGTGAAGGGGTTAAGCGAATGAAACTTGACTGTGTGATCTCAGTCTTCTGTATGCAAACTGAGTGGCTAATAGGTCAGGGAACAAAAGACCAAACAGTGACAGCCCACTTCCACTGTTCCCATATGTTAAGTCCACGCAGCCTGGAAACCCCCTCCCTCCCCCATGCTTTTGTTGAGAGTGGAATGTTACAATCAACAACAACAAAAAACAGCACAGAGTTGGATAAGATGTAATGAGCTTACCTTGTTTGAAGCTTGAAATGAACACAAAATGAGTTCTCAACACAATCTCACTTTCTGTATCTTTGTATCCCACTTATCTCGGTGGTCATCCAGCACCAGCTGATTCATTTCACACATGTAGCCCACTTATCTCAGTGGTCATCCAGCACCAGCTGATTCATTTCACACATGTAGCCCACTTATCTCAGTGGTCATCCAGCACCAGCTGATTGATTTCACACATGTAGCCCACTTATCTCAGTGGTCATCCAGCACCAGCTGATTGATTTCACACAGTAGCCCACTTATCTCAGTGGTCATCCAGCACCAGCTGATTGATTTCACACATGTAGCCCACTTATCTCAGTGGTCATCCAGCACCAGCTGATTGATTTCACACTTGTAGCCCACTTATCTCAGTGGTCATCCAGCACCAGCTGATTAATTTCACACATGTAGCCCACTTATCTCAGTGGTCATCCAGCACCAGCTGATTGATTTCACACATGTAGCCCACTTATCTCATGGTCATCCAGCACCAGCGATTATTCACACATGTACCCACTTATCTCAGTGGTCATCCAGCACCAGCTGATTCATTTCACACATGTAGCCCACTTATCTCAGTGGTCATCCAGCACCAGCTGATTCATTTCACACATGTAGCCCACTTACCTCAGTGGTCATCCAGCACCAGCTGACTCATATCACACATGTAGCCCACTTATCTCAGTGGTCATCAAGCACCAGCTGATTCATTTCACACAGGTTTGGCAGCTGCGTCTCCCTTGATTCTCTGGACAAGAAATGAATGAGAAAGAATTCACACTTTACAGATGCTTAAGTAATTACTTTACAACCAACTCACCAAATTAGACAACAGTCTACTGAGAAACAAGATTATGCTGATGTATTTTTCTCACTAATCTTTCTTTGAATTTTCACATATTGAAAGTTACTTGGTCTGGAGAATGATATTTTTGTCATTTTACCTGGGATTAAAAGCGGTAGAGTCTAATGGCTGTCAGTTTTCAAGATAGTCTGTAACAGACCAACAGTTAGGTTTGATGTTGCCTGTTGATTAGCATCAAAATTTCACTTCTGAAGTGTTGTTTGGTACATCAGACTGGCTCACAACTATTCATGTATCAAGGTTTTAGCTTTTGTACTTAACATTGCTTCTTTCTATCGATCAGTCTGGCTTACAGCTATTCATGTATCAAGGTTTTAGCTTTTGTACTTAATGTTGCTTGTTTCTATCTATCAGACTGGCTCACAGCTATCATGTATCAAGGGTTTAGCTTTTGTACTTAATGTTGCTTGTTTCTATCTATCAGACTGGCTCACAACTGTTCAGATATTAACGTTGTAACTTCTTGTGTTCATCATTCCTTATTTCACAATGATTTGTTGCTGCACTGTTCTCTCTCGTTGTGTGTGTGTGTGTGTGTGTGTGTGTGTGTGTGTGTGTGTGTGTGTGTGTGTGTGTGTGTGTGTGTCTTTTCCTCCTTTCCTGTGTTTGTCAGTCTGTATACATCCCTGTAAGCTCTCTCTCTCTCTCTCTCTCTCTCCTCTCTCTCTCTCTCTCTCTCTCTCTCCTCTCTCTCTCTCTCTCGCACTCCTCTCTCTCTCTCTCTCTCTCTCTCTCTCTCTCTCTCTCGTCTCTCTCTCTCCTCTCTCTCTCTCTCTCTCCTCTCTCTCTCTCTCTCTCTCTCTCTCTCTCCACTGTCTCTTCTCTCTCTCTCTCTCTCTCTCTCTCTCTCTCTCTCTCTCTCTCTCTCTCCTCTCTCTCTCTCTCTCTCTCTATCTCTCTCTCTCTCTCTCTCTCTCTCTCTCTCTCCTCTCTCTCTCTCTCTCTCTCTCTCTCTCTCTCTCCTCTCCTCTCTCTCTCTCTCTGTGTTTGCCTTTTGCTGCTTTCCTGTGTTTGTCAGTCTCTGTACACCCTGTCAGCCCATTGAAAGCTTTTCTGTTTCTGAACATCTGTCTGTGTCTGCTAGCTGCAGTGTAGTATTCTATTAATGTTGTATCCATACTCTGTATTGATTGCTTGTCCTTTTCCTGTTTTTCAGTCAGTGCTGAGGAGCTGAGCAGCTGTAAGGTAAGTTTGTGTCTTTGTGATCATCATTGCCTCCACTCAGGAGATTGTTTTGTGTGTGTCTGTAGATTGTGTAGATTGTTTTGTGTGTGTACTGTAGATTGTGTAGATTGTTTTGTGTGTGTCTGAGATTGTGTAGATTGTTTTGTGTGTGTCTGTAGATTGTGTAGATTGTTTTGTGTGTGTCTGTAGATTGTGTTCTTTTTTTTCTGCTTGTTTGTCTGTCAGCAAGACTGCACAACAATTACCAAACCCATTTTGGACGAGACATCTGTGAGTCATGGAATGTGGCACTGGATCAATCTGTTATGTGGATGTGTGGCTGCTTGACAAGACATGTGTGAGTCATGGAATGTGGCACTGGATCAATCTGTTATGTGGATGTGTGGCTGCTTGACAAGACGTGTGAATCATGGAATGTGGCACTGATAAATCTGTTATGTGGATGTGTGGCTGCTTGATGACATGTGTGAATCATGGAATGTGGCACTGGATAAATCTGTTATATGGATGTGTGGTTGCTTGACAAGACATGTGTGAGTCATGGAATGTGGCACTGGATAAATCTGTTATGTGGATGTTTGGCTGCTTGACAAGACATGTGTGAGTCATGGAATGTGGCACTGGATAAATCTGTTATGTGGATGTGTGGCTGCTTGACAAGACATGTGTGAGTCATGGAATGTGGCACTGGATAAATCTGTTATGTGGATGTGTGGCTGCTTGACAAGACATGTGTGAGTCATGGAATGTGGCACTGGATCAATCTGTTATGTGGATGTGTGGCTGCTTGACAAGACGTGTGAATCATGGAATGTGGCACTGGATAAATCTGTTATGTGGATGTGTGGCTGCTTGACGACATGTGTGAATCATGGAATGTGGCACTGGATAAATCTGTTATGTAGATGTGTGGCTGCTTGACAAGACATGTGTGAGTCATAGAATGTGGCACTGGATAAATCTGTTATGTGGATGTGTGGCTGCTTGACAAGACATGTGTGAGTCATGGAATGTGGCACTGGATAAATCTGTTATGTGGATGTGTGGCTGCTTGACAAGACATGTGTGAGTCATGGAATGTGGCACTGGATAAATCTGTTATGTGGATGTGTGGTTGCTTGACAAGACATGTGTGAGTCATGGAATGTGGTACTGGATAAATCTGTTATGTGGATGTTTGGCTGCTTGACAAGACATGTGTGAGTCATGGAATGTGACACTGGATAAATCTGTTATGTGGATGTGTGGTTGCTTGACAAGACATGTGTGAGTCATGGAATGTGGCACTGGATAAATCTGTTATGTGGATGTGTGGCTGCTTGACAAGACGTGTGAATCATGGAATGTGGCACTGGATAAATCTGTTATGTGGATGTGTGGCTGCTTGACAAGACATGTGTGAGTCATGGAATGTGGCACTGGATAAATCTGTTATGTGGATGTGTGGCTGCTTGACAAGACATGTGTGAGTCATGGAATGTGGCACTGGATAAATCTGTTACGTGGATGTGTGGCTGCTTGACAAGACATGTGTGAGTCATGGAATGTGGCACTGGATAAATCTGTTACGTGGATGTGTGGCTGCTTGACAAGACATGTGTGAGTCATGGAATGTGGCACTGGATAAATCTGTTATGTGGATGTGTGGCGCAGGGCAGGAGCCAACACTGGGTCTGGGGTTGCTCAGCAAGAGTATTAACAAACGTTACCATGCAAAAGCTGATGAGCTCCTTTAATGAAACTTGGTAGATTAATGGAATATGGCCCATTGAATGGAGGATCCATGAGGTGGGGCCAGTTTGAACACATGATCCAGGATCTGTTCACATTATTGATAAGATTATTGCCAATTTTTTTTAAATTTTTTACCAGATATGAACATTTTGAAGTTAGTTTCAAACTTAACAGTATCTGGGAAGTAATGTATTTTGTGGAATATTGATTTTGTTTTTTAGTGAGATCGGTATTTTGAGCCTTTGTATTTCTTTTAAATAACAAAACAAAAACAAAAAAACAAAAAAATTGTGGAGAGTAGGAGGGGAAAAATCCTTTAGTTTGCACCAACTAGTACCTCTCATGGGGAACATAATTTTTGCTCTCATGAGCTGACTCAAAGGGTGCATGTAAGATTCATGCAATCCTCTCAAAAGATCTGGGCTCTCCTCAATGCCCATCTCAGTGCTGGCTTAGAATGCACAAGGTGTAACTGTCTTCAGGGACCTGCAGTCAGATGGTCAGTAGTGTTCAGCTAGGGATCCAGTGAATGCTGGCTTAGAATGCATAAGGTGTAACTGTCTTCAGGGGACCTGCAGTCAGATGGTCAGTAGTGTTCAGCTAGGGATCCAGTGAATGCTGGCTTAGAATGCATAAGGTGTAACTGTCTTCAGGGGACCTGCAGTCAGATGGTCAGTAGTGTTCAGCTAGGGATCCAGTGAATGCTGGCTTAGAATGCATAAGGTGTAACTGTCTTCAGGGGATCTGCAGTCAGATGGTCAGTAGTGTTCAGCTAGGGATCCAGTGAATGCTGGCTTTGAATGCTCAAGGTGTAACTGTCTTCAGGGGACCTGCAGTCAGATGGTCAGTAGTGTTCAGCTAGGGATCCAGTGAATGCTGGCTTTGAATGCATAAGGTGTAACTGTCTTCAGGGAACCTGCAGTCAGATGGTCAGTAGTGTTCAGCTAGGGATCCAATGGTCAGGAGATTGAACTGTTTGTTTTTGGTGATTGAAAACCATGTTTTTGGTGATTGAACTGATTGTTTGTGGTGATTGAAAACCATGTTTTTGGTGATTGAACTGATTGTTTTTGGTGATTGAAAACCCTGTCTGAGGATCCAGCAGCGAAGGGTTGTTTGAGTCAGTTCAGGGCAGCTTAAGATAGAGGAAGGAGAGGGTTAGGCTCCTTCCATAATGTAATCCCTTAGACAGTGTGAACCTCTCACGTTTCACTGCCCTTATGTCCCTGAGTCCCATGATCCATTGCTGCTGCAACCCACGGGGCCTCGTCGGCCCTTGGACCCTGGCGCTATGCCTTATTGTCTATTGTGGAAGGAAATTTTGACCCTTGAGCTGCTATTGGTGGTGGACATGTGAGAGTGAACCTGTAATCTTCATTGTTACAGAACGGAAAAACCCAATGTTTAACAAGTGGTCAAAGGTCATTTCCTTGGTGCATGTCATTGTTATACAGCAGTAAGCAGCCAGGATGTGTGTTCTTAAAGCAGTTTTCTCCGTGCAGTCATAACAAGTCAGCCCACCATTTCTGGCACATTGCAGAATCGTATTCAATTAAATTTATGGCAAAATTGATAGACAATGTATCACTGATACTGTTGAACAGTTAAGTAGTGAGGGAAAACAAGTGCAGGTTAACAATTCTCTCATCATTATAGTAATGACTTGGCAAAGATTTGAAATTAAAAAAAAAAAAAAATTGAACATGAAGAACATGGGAAAATATATATTATAAATATGAAAACCCTTCACTAGCTGCATGAGGGAACCATCGCAATCCCTCTCGAAGGCAGATCAATATGTATTGCCTGCTCCTAGGCCTTTCGTCCGCTGGATCGGACTCATCAGGGAAACACGGCTGATTGTGTCTGTGCTCTTAGCGTCAAATATCACTGATACTGTGATAGTCAGTCATTTTTCTGAGAAAGACAGTCATTAACTTGTGCTGTTAAACTTCATTGAATAACAAAATGGCCACCTGTGGTGCATTGGAAGAAAAGAAAAGAGAAGAAAATCTGTAGTGGGATTTTGTGTTTTTTCTGACCTGCCTGGTGATTGAATATCTTTTCTTCCTTTTCATTGTTTCTTTCTTTGATTTTTGTTTTGTTTTGTTTCACTGTAATTGTTCTGTATTTGTGTGACACTGGGGCATTGTTTTGTTTTGTTTCACTGTAATTGTTCTGTATTTGTGTGACACTAGGGCATTGTTTTGCTTTGTTTTTTGTTATGTAAATGCCATCAGTTACGAAATCAAAATATGTTTTAGTTTCAACTGTTGCTTGTCAGACTATATTTTCCAAAACACACTCAAAGATACTATTTACTTGAATTACAAACAATATTTTCTTAAGGCTTGATTGAACTTTGCTTTAAAAAAAAAAGACGAAAAAAAAAACAGAAAGAAATTGATTGAGTAGTGTATGAATGGAGGCTTTTTCAAAGTTTATACACAGCAAAATCTCAGCCAGCTGCTTTAAGAGGGAGGTTTCAGCAGTGTATGTGTACAGCTCTTCCAGCTGGTCAGTGCACCGTGCTGCTTTTGGGTAATCACTGCTGAAAGGGTTAGCTTTCAGTAAATATCTGAGCATTTAGAACATTGCATATTCATAATTTTCAAAATAGATTAGATGTTGTTTCATTCGAATATTATTCTATGTTGTTGATAGTTAAAGAGTAAAATTAACAAAATAGAAATAGGTTTTGAACATTTTTTAATACTGTGTGAATGGTAAATGATCTCTCTAATAGATAATTTGTTACACACACCACACACACACACACACACACACACACACACACACACACACACACACACACACTCATTCACTCACCCACGTACACACACACACACACACACACACACACACGCACAACACACACCACGCACACACACACACACACACCACACACACACACACACACACACATCATTCACTCACGCATGTACACACACACACACACGCACGCACGCAGGCACGCACGCATGCACGCACATGCGTTGTTTCTGGACATTATGATTACTTGCCTGGTGAGATCTTTCATGGCACTATCTTTCATGGACTAATCTTTCATGGCACTAATCTTTCATGCACTAATCTTTCATGGCACTAATTCATGTTTTCTTATTCAACCCAGGAACAAACAACAATGCAGTTCTGTGCTCACAAGTTGGACAAAAAGGATTTCTTTGCCTGGTGAGATCTTTCATGGCACTAATTCATGTTTTCTTATTCAACCCAGGAACAAGCAACAATGCAGTTCTGTGCTCACAAGTTGGACAAAAAGGATTTCTTTGGAAAGTCCGATCCATTCCTCACCTTTTCACGGTCCAATGAGGATGGCAGGTAGGTGTCTGCTGCAGAGTATATCCACGTCTTAGAAATGATTTGTGCCTTCAGTTTGGGTAAGGCTAATTCAGACCAAGAGTACAGAATTCGTGTACATACAGGAACAAGAAACACCCCTGACAAGCAAGTTAATTGTGATAACAAGGGTGGAGGTGGGGTTCCTATGTCCTTAAAACAGTTCTGTCTGAAAGTTCCTGAGTTAAGATGCTGCTTTTTTTCATGACTAGTGAAAGCCTGCATAAGCCAGTTTAGCTACAAATACACCAAATGCACGATGAAAGTTATGTTTATTTCAGCATAAGCCAGTTTAGATACAAATACACCAAATGCACGATGAAAGTTATGTTTATTTCAGTAAACAGTACAGAACAGACAAGTGAATTGTTGACAAATATTTCTTCCTCAGATGTTAGGAACAACAGACACCAAACCAATGTGCCAGACAATACCCCCCAGACCACAGTCAGCATGAACATGACAGTGTGTGAAATTGAAGTGGAACACTGAGGACAGTTCAGAAACAGAATAGGGGAGGGGAGAGAGAGGGAGAAGGAAGGGGATGGATGGGAGGACACAGGACAGTTCAGAAACAGAATAGGGGAGGGGAGAGAGAGGGAGAAGGAAGGGGATGGATGGGAGGACACATGACAGTGTGTGAAACAGAAGTGGAACACTGAGGACAGTTCAGAAACAGAATAGGGAGGGGGAGAGAGGGGGAGATGGAAGGGGATGGATGGGAGGACACATGACAGTGTGTGAAACAGAAGTGGAACACTGAGGACAGTTCAGAAACAGAATAGGGGAGGGGAGAGAGGGGGGAGATGGAAGGGGATGGATGGGAGGACACATGACAGTGTGTGAAACAGAAGTGGAACACTGAGGACAGTTCAGAAACAGAATAGGGGAGGGGAGAGAGGGGGAGAAGGAAGGGGATGGATGGGAGGAGAGTAAGAAATGAGCAAGATCAGATAAACCGACAGGGAGGCGTAAATAGAGTGTATGTGTGTGTGTATGCATACGGGGTGTGTGCATATGTGTCTGTGTGCGCGTGTGTCTGTGTGTGTGTGTGTGTGTGTGTGGCTGTGTCCACACCAAGTAAGGATAAGGCATTTGTTTGGACAGTTAAGAATATGTGTTAAGAAACTTCAGTTGGAAAATTTACTCCAGATCCAACATTTTCAACTGATATGTAATGTAATGTAAAAGGATATTTATAGAGTGCTTTACTTTGCGAGAGCCCAAAGTGCATATTACAGAAACATGATAAAATACTGATTCTAACTCACAGCACACACACACAGACATGCGCACACACAACACACGCACACACAATAAACGCACATGCGTGCACGCATGCACGCACGCACGCACGCGCGGCACGCACGCACGCACGCACGCACGCACGCACGCACGCACGCACACACACACACACACACACACACACACACACACACACACACAAAACAAAACACAGGCACACGAGCGCATCAGAACAAGCAGACTCGCGCACAGAGATAAGTGGGTATCGTTAATCAGTCCGGGGGAAAAGTTGTGTCTTTAGGGAGGTTTTAAAAGTCTTTAAAGAGTCCGTGTTACGTAGAGAAGAAGGCAGACATTTCACAGAGCAGGTGCCTGGTAAGAGAAAGATGGTTGGCCTGAAGTTTTCAGGCGAGCGGAGGGAAGCCAAAGCAGATGAGAATCGGTGGATGAGCGTAAGTTGCGAGACGGAACATAGAGATGAAGGAGGTCAGACAGGTAGGAGGGAGCCAGATTATTCAGTGATTTGAAAACCAGGAGGAGAACTTTAAAGTCAATGCGAGACTGAATAGGGAGCCAGTGTAGGGATGACAGAATTGGTGATATGTGATCAGATCTAGAGGAGCGGGAGATTAGATGGGCGGCATTTTTCTGAATTTTTTAAAGTTTAGAGATGAGCCTTAAGGGACAACAGCAAGGAGGGAGTTACAATAGTCAGGCCAAGACAGAACAAAAGCACAGATTAGACTCTTCAGGGCATTTTGAATGAGAAAGCGGCGAACTGAGCTGGTTCTACGAAGTTCAAAGTAGCAGGACTTGCACACATTAGAGAGATGTTGTTTGAAAGAAAGAGTTTGGTCGAGTGTAACACCCAGGTTACAAACAGACACTGATAGATTTATCTCGTTTCCATCAACATTTATAGAACAAGGGGGAGAAGGAGTTCTGATAGTGTGTTTCGAAGCAATGAGGATTATTTCAGTTTTGTCTGCGTTAAGTTGTAGTTTGTTATTGTGCATCCGTGGTTTAACATCAGAAATGCATGCTAGCTTGAGAAGAGGAGATATTTCATGAAGCTGACTGAGATGGAAGAAGACTGATACGTATAAAGAAAGTGAGAGGAGATTATTTCATGAAGCTGGCTGAGATGGAAGAAGACTGATACGTATAAAGAAAGTGAGAGGAGATTATTTCATGAAGCTGACTGAGATGGAAGAAGACTGAAACGTATAAAGAAAGGGAGAGAAAAGATGCTTAAACAGTGAGTAATGCTGTATGTTTACTGATAAACAGTGAGTAATGCTGTATGTTGACTGATAAACAGTGAGTAATGCTGTATGTTTACTGATAAACAGTGAGTAATGCTGCATGTTTACTGATAAACAGTGAGTAATGCTGTATGTTGACTGATAAACAATGAGTAATGCTGTATGTTTACTGATAAACAGTGAGTAATGCTGTATGTTTACTGATAAACAGTGAGTAATGCTGTATGTTTACTGATAAACAGTGAGTAATGCTGTATGTTGACTGATAAACAGTGAGTAATGCTGTATGTTTACTGATAAACAGTGAGTAATGCTGTATATTTACTGATAAACAGTGAGTAATGCTGTATGTTGACTGATAAACAGTGAGTAATGCTGTATGTTTACTGATAAACAGTGAGTAATGCTGTATGTTTACTGATAAACAGTGAGTAATGCTGTATGTTTACTGATAAACAGTGAGTAATGCTGTATGTTTTACTGATAAACAGTGAGTAATGCTGTATGTTTACTGATAAACAGTGAGTAATTCTGTATATTTACTGATAAACAGTGAGTAATGCTGTATGTTGACTGATAAACAGTGAGTAATGCTGTATATTTACTGATAAACAGTGAGTAATGCTGTATGTTTACTGATTTACAGTGAGTAATGCTGTATGTTTACTGATTTGCTTATCTGCACCCAATAAAATGGTGTTGGATTTGTAGAAAGCATTGTCTGTTTAGCTCAAAGATGGGCACAGCAGAGGTGTGTATTATGGCATTTAGATTTCTCTTTTGATGTCATGTTTATGATGGAACATGCTGTTCAGCAGCTGGGTAGTTGTAATGTGTGTTGGTCTTCTTTGTGCAGTTTCACAGTTGTGCACAGGACAGAGGTGATAAAGAAAACATTGAACCCCACCTGGAAACCTTTCGCCATTTCTGTGAGGACTCTGTGTAATGGAGACTATGACAGGTGAGTGGACAGAGTCGTGAATGCAGGTATTCTGGAAGGGATGTAGAGTTAGTGGACAGAGTCATGAATGCAGGTATTCTGGAAGGGATGTAGAGTTTAGTTATATGTGTCCATGTGTGAATATTTATTTGCTCATGTAAAGGTATTCACGGTTATTTGTCCATTTATGAATTTGGGGTAAATAATTATGTTGGCATTCTTAGGTGTGGGCGGTGGGAAATAGAATAAACATGAGATGACATGCTAGGAGGAGGGTAAAAGAAATTATTCATTGACACCAGATTTTGCTGAGGCCGCTTCATTGTAAACTTGCCTTGACATTTGCTTTCATCCTACTACTCTCCCTTCCCATCACCTTTCCCTCTCATCTACCCACCCTCTTCTTTCACCCATCCACCCTCCCCACTTCAGCATCCCACACTCTACCAACATCATTGCGAAAAAAAAGAAAAGAAAGAAATTAAAACACTTCTGATTCAGAATGATATTTTTTTTTTATTAATTACTTGCTACAATCTCTTGTTTGGCAGTGCAGCTTAAAACCAGCCTATCAATAAGAAGATGCTGTGTAGTGTTGCTTGTTACCAGACCTTGATTTCAGTGTCAAGGTTCAGAGCTGTCCAGCATGAAATGCCTGTGGTGGTGTTCTGGTAGCAGATTGCTAGCTGGGCCTGCAGCTCCCAGGGAATAACTTGCCGCTAAAGTTTACCACCACCCACTGTGTTCTTTTCTATTTATCTGCCGGGGTCCTGTTCACAGTGTTGCCGTGGACAGCCTTGTGGTTGTCTGGGATCTGTCCCAAGCACTAAGGGAATGTAACAAACAGGATTTCACCATATCATCATGTCCAAAGACTAGATTTCTGATGACAGTGTAAGGACTGCTTGAAGAAACGAACAATGTCTCAGAGATCCTTCTTGTTCCGTATGCTTTTCATTTGCATAGCTTGGTGCCATGACCAATATTCGTTTGGAGTTGCGGGCTTGTAATTGTCTTACCATGGGAGCAAGAGTTATCCTCCTTTTCATTTGCATAGCTTGGTGCCATGACCAACATTCGTTAGGAGTTGCGGGCTTGTAATTGTCTTACCATGGGAGCAAGAGTTATCCTCCTTGTTTGTTGTGATCTTGTCTGTCTGAAACACAAATCGTTCTGTTTGCAGGTGCATCAAAGTGGATTGTCACGACTGGGATGCCGATGGAGGGTAGGTCAAGTTTGTAAAGGCTGGGGTTGTGTAATACTTTGTGTACAAGTGTGTGTGTGTGATTTGTGCCTCATCTTCTCTGATTGACATGAATATTACAACATAGATCCAGATTTTCTGCGACACAGCTATATCCAAGCTTGTTGTGTCCAAATCCCAGCATCACCAGTCCACAGATAGGAGTGTCAGGTGGCCTTGTGGTCACTCTGCAGAGGAGACCTTTAACTATTTCTGAGTCATTTATGTAGTGCTGAGAAGTGCCTGTTCAGATTCAGTATACACAGGAGGTGTACAGAACAAATTCATTAAGCCCCATACTTGTAACAGGAAATACAAGGGGTAACATTTATTTAACTGTGAAGCCAAACTGAAGTAAGGCCTGTTAGATCAGAGACCTGCTAGTTCCCTGCAGAAATACAGTCTCAGTGTATCAGCCTGCATCAAAAACATTTACATCTAATGATCACAGGTGAGAATGAGGGTCTCAGTGTATCAGCTAACATCAAAAACATTTACATCTAATGATCGCAGGTGGGAATGAGGGTCTCGGTGTATCAGCCAGCATCAAAAACATTTACATCTAATGATCGCAGGTGAGAATGAGGGTCTCAGTGTATCAGCTAACATCAAAAACATTTACATCTAATGATCGCAGGTGAGAATGAGGGTCTCAGTGTATCATCCAGCATCAAAAACATTTACATCTAATGATCGCAGGTGGGAATGAGGGAGGGAAAAGTGCAGACACAAACACCATCAGATATTTAGGCACACTCTCTCTCTCTCTCTCTCTCTTCTCTCTCTCTCTCTCTCTCTCTCTCTCTCTCTCTCTCTCTCTCTCTCTCTCTCTCTCTCTCTCTGTGTGCATGCACGCACGCACGCACGCACACACACACACACACACACACACACACACACACACACACACACACACACACACACACACACACACACACACACACACACACACACACACACACACGTGTGTGTGTGTGTGTGCATGTGCATTTTGTTTACAAGCATTTTCTTTTTGATGTTTTCCCTGATTTCCCCGGGAAAAATGGTAACACAAGTTTTGTTTGATTTTTCCACCTTTACATTAATGCATTTTTTTCAAAACAATTTCTTTTACCATGCATTCACCTGCTGTCTTTTTCCCGGGATTCCCCCAAAAAACCAAAGGTTTTGTTTTTTATCCCCAGACTAGACCCAGATCGCCATTCGTCGAAGGAATTTGGGGAAAAACAACGAAAAAAAAGCAACTTTTGTTCAATTTTCCCCAAGGTTGAATCTTTCTTTGTAAATTGTCCCCTTTGTTCTGGCAAAGACATAGGGTTGTATTGGTATTTGTGCACGTACTGCATGTAGTGTATGTGGTGGTTGGTATGTGTGTGTGGGGTTGGTAGCGCACGTGTGTTGTGAGCAAGTGCTGTTGATTGTGCAATTTTATGCCAATGCATTTAAAAATTTAAAAGCTTTTTTTTAAGGGATTCTGTTTTGTTCATGCCTTTTTGGCATGTAGGTTTTAACATCATGTACTTCTGTTGGTCAAAGAATATTCATTGGAGAGTTCAAGACAACGGCAGGTTGTCGAGCGGACCGGAGAAAAGAACGATTTTAAGTAAGGGTGTTTCTGCCCATCTCGAAAATGCTTATCTTTTAAGCATGAAAAAAAACGGAAAATGTGAATTTTTCCAAAAACGATGCCCCAATTTTCAGAAAAGGGGGAGAGAATGATGTTTCCCAACAGCCAACCCAGTAATGATTTTACTTGTTCCTTTTTTAAAATTTAGTCAAAATTGTGTATAACAAATATATGCAATCTCTTTTAAAAATTTTTTATTATTTAAAACGATAACTGAAATCTTTTAAAAATTTGTTTCATTTTTTAAAATCTTTCAAAAAAAAAGAAGACACTCGGGAAGAAATGTACGAAGTGTGAAAAAATTTCACTGTTTAACCCCTTTTTCACAGATACGTGCAAAGTTTCACAAGTTTCTGTTCCTGATTCATCAGGGGAAAGCGGGTTGTCTGCATATTTCTTCAATGACTTTGCCTAACGGGAAAAAAAAAAACAGAGAAAAAAGAAACGGACATCATGACATAATGGAAAGGAATTTTCATGGATTTATTTCTGATGTTTAAAGGCGGGATGAATAGGTATGAAAAAAACGTGTATGTGTGGTGTGTTTATAAAATTTGTAAAGAAAAAGGAGTGTCCAAAGTTTGTATGTGTGATTCAAAAAATGTGAAAGGGGCTTTGGTTGTTGTGTTGAGAAGACTTTTTTTTTTAAAGGTTTAAAATTACGTTTTTTTTTAGTTAAGTTTAGCTTTATGTACTTAGTTGGCCGAATTTGAAACCATGTGTTTTCGTCTTGTTCGGTACAGTCCCAAGAAAAGCCAAAAAGGCGAAATACCAAAACTCCGGAGGGGTGGGCCTGTCAGCGCTTGCCAACACCTTGCCCACCCTTTATCTGGTCACTTCCTTTTCTTTCGTAAATTTTTTTCACCTTGGGTGAACGGGTTTTCAGAGAATGCCATTCATATTTTTCCCTTTAATGAAAAAACCGGTTTCAAGAAAATGAACCTTTACCCTTTTCCAGACCTGTGCATATATTTGCCTTTGATGCGTGTAATTTTTATACAGGGTTTTTCTTTGCTTTATTAAAATTTCATTAGGGTCTTTTTTAATGCGTTTCAGTAAAGGGGCAGGGGACTTATCCATTAAATTTTTAAATTGAACAAAAATTAGCAGGGAACCAACCCCAGCAAAAAAAAGGCCTAGGAGCAGGCAGTAAAAAAATCTCCTTCGGGGGGATTACGAGGGGTTCCTTCATCGCGGAAGTTTTTTCTATTTATAGTCTTTTTTTTAACTTTATTTTCCCCCATTTTTTCCCTCTTCAATCCCTTATTGACCCTTTTTGGTTTTTGGGACACTCTGTTTGGGGGTTTTTGGAGAGTGCAGAACATTTTTGGGGGGGGGGGGGGGGGTTTTTGCCTGCTGTCACGCCGCCCCCGGGATCTGCCCTGACAGGACGGTCTAGAGGGGAGTAAAGGGGAGTGCTGACCTCCACGCCCGCAAGAGACCACACAAAAAAATTACAATAAAAAACCCTTTATTAACCCGACACCCCTAGTCACAAAAAGCATTCCCAAACCAAAACAACATGCACATCACAATTAAGCATTTCAACACACACCCCATACACATAGTCCAAACAACATTCCAACACACACAACATGCAAAATCACAATCAACCATCCCAACCACGCATTCCTTTCGTCTTTTTGGGTTTCCCCCAACCTTTCTCCCAAATCCCCAGAGCCCGGGTCGATCAGGCCCCCAAAAACCGGGTCTGTCCGAATAGAATCTTTCAAGGCCGACACCCTTGACACACACCACTCCCCCACACTTCTTCCTCCAAAGCCCTCGAGAGTATCGGGTCATCAGGTCCCCAAAACCCGGGTTTTTCCTGAATAAAATCTTCAAGGCGACCCCTTGACACACACACACCCCCAAATGGCACCACAGAGCAAACCAAAAACCCGGCCCGTCGTGAGGGTCCGTGGACGTGGGAAATGCCCCCCGGGGACGAGGGTGTGCGGAAAAGCCTGGACGGGGTTTAACCTCCAGCAAGGGCCCATGTGCCCTCACCTGGGGCCCCACACAGCGCAAGCTGGGGGTAAACCCCCCGGAGGAGGGGGAAAGGAAGGAACGGAAGGAAAAAAGAAAGGGTACTGGAACCCCGCGTAGTACGGCTAAATTTTTGCTTTTTAATCCCAAACACACTCGCAGGTGGGGAGGGGGGGTTTGCAAAATACATTGGAAACCCCCCACTCAACACAGACCGGCATCACACAAAACAAACCAAAGGGGAATGTTCGCAAAAGGTCTCCTCACACAAGCAGGAAGAGGTTGCATTAACAGGTAAACAAACAAAAAGCAATTTATATCTTCATCCCCTCACTCCTTTAAAATTTTCTTTCTTAGGAACTGAACTAAAACAGCAACATTGCCTATAATGCCCCCACATTTTCAAATAATAAAATTCAATGGCACAATTTTTTTTTCCCCCAATTTTTTTGCAAAAATTTTAAAATTTACACAATTCTCCCAAACCACCAACCAAACGACTAATCATGCGTACGCCGCTCGCAAACATAAAACACTCGTTTCCCCCTTTCACACACAGACGTGGCCGAAAAATAAAACGGGGATTTTGACAGGGGGGGCGAGCGGACCAAGAAGTACCCCAAACCCCGAATCACCCGGTTCTCCCCCCCCCACCCCTACCGCATACCCGATGCATAAAAGGAGAAAACTTTTGATATAATTTTGTGGCCCGGTTTAAAATTGAATTTAACCAAAAAAGTGGGTTTAAAAAATATTTTTTTTTATAATTTTTAAAAAACCCAAAAGAAAATTGCGCAAAAGGAAAAAATTAACCCCTAACACAAAACAAAAAAAAACAAAAAACCCCCGAACTGATGCTTACCAGCACCCGTGGGTGACCCAAATGGTGGGGCAACGACCCTGCCTTCTGCCAGTCGAGAGGGCCAGCAGACAGGCGGAAAAAATACGTGATTTGGGTGCCCTCCCCTCAGGCCGACTGTAGGAATGAAGGGACGACCGTACCCTTTGACAAATGGTTGAGAACCAAACCGGAGCGGGGCCCCCCCGGGACATCTTCCGCTCAAAAATGAAAGAAAACCTGCCTAAACGATGGCACCAACAGCACGCTACGCACATGAGAATACCTCAAGCCTAAGGGAATGATGCACGTGCGGAGGTAAAAAAACAGGGAGAGGCCATAGAGCAGCCCGTTCAAGGAAAGGGACCAGCCACCCCTGAACTGCAGGATAATTGCAGGGCAGTGGAATTAGAGAGAGAAGAAAAAAGAAACCTAACCCGACTGACGACATTAAGGGGCAAACAACCACAAGCCCATTAGGGACGGATACACACACAAGACAATAAAAAAATAATAATTCCCCACCCGATGGGTCAACGTCATGGCCCGGGCAAAAACAGACAAACCCCCCCTTCTAAAAGCTGGTTTCTCTGGAAAACAGTCCCTTTTAACCTTTCGCATGGCAAATTCACAACAATGGACCGAACCCCAACCCTCTGGATCGACAGAGTACGAAAATCCAATCAAAAATTCCCGATAGAAAAAAACACAGGGAATACATAATACTACATTTTTCAAACGCTAGCAAACCTTTTAAAAATAAAAGTAGCAACCCGAACCCGTGGGGATTCACTACCGTTAACATCACGAAGTGAAAAATGTCACACCCTGATACAGAGACAAAAAGGGGATATAACCTGGTTGAGGGGGAAACGTTCCCCTTTACTGAATTTTCCAAGTGCGATACGGACTGCTGAGATTCAGAACCGTTTTTTGGGAAACCCCTTGAAGGCAAAAAAAGACTCGCGTTCCACGCCTAACCCCTGAGTCGCACTGACGGCCCGGGTCCCGGGCCGGCACTGGAGAGGATATGACGCTCTCCAGTACAAAATTTTGTCCTATTTTTTTTGGCACGCCAGTGCGCGTCCCAAAACTCCAGAGAGCTTTAAACAGTGGGGGTCGTTTGTCCTAAGCGGGGAAGCCCTGGGTATCGAGTCGCGGTCACCACTACCCAAAAAGTGCGGTGACCGCGATCGGATGGGATTTTAATGGTCCCACCAGGGCAACCCCAACCTTTTCTGAATGGGTCCCCAACCCGTGGGACAAACCCCTGGGGAAACGCTTAAGCGACCCTTAGGCGCTGTCCGTTGAAAGAACACGCAACTGCGGCAGACTGCCCAACCCGAAGTTTATCCCCAGCCCGAAAATCCTGTCTTTCTGCTGAGAGTCCCCTTTGACCCAATGACCGCCATGGGGGAATCAGGGCCCGCCGGGGAACAATTCCTCAAGCTTTGGGGGGCAAGCGCTTGGCCCACATCTGCCGAGTGAAAACCCTAAAGAGGGGTCCCTTGGGAGCTTGAAGCTACCTTGGCGTGTCGGGCAGACTGAGCGGGACGATCTACCAGTTTCGGGGCGTTGGACATCCAAATCCCTGGCCGAAGAGGACCTGGTAGCAGGGTTTGGCCCTGGCAAAACCTCGTCAGAGACGGGTGAAGAACGGGGGCAATTCCGTTTCCGCTTCTTACTTTGCCGTGTGGGAAATCCCCCACCGCCTGTACGGGCAATTGTAGACACGGGTGACTGGTCCGCTGCAAAGGTGATATATTCCCTATAGAAGGGAAAACATAGTCGCTCCCCCGGATGGCCCATTCTTCCCACAGAAATAGGGGGGGGGAAGAAATGATACAGAAGGAGGGTGGGGGGTAAACCAGCCCCCCAACCGCAAACTCATAACGGCCCCCGCCGGCCTGGGGGGGAAAACCAAATCCTTACCAAAAGATCGTTGATGCCCCAACCCTGGGGGGGCCCCCAAAAAACCCAACAACAGAAGAAACACTGGACAGGTACCACCAGAAGCTGGGGGGGGACCCCACGTTGCCGAGGCCCAGGACGCTGGAAAGGACTAGCCCCAGACTCCGGCGGCTTTGGCAAACTTTCCTAATGTGGGCCGGACGACCCCAAAGAAAACAAGTCGGGTGTGAGGGCCCCCTGAACTGCCCCTTGTTCGACCCCTAGCGGGCGCGGGGCCTTACTGCCACTAAATCCTGGAGGGTCTTCCTGTTTCCCTATCGGGGGGTGCCCAAAAGCCCCTACGGGGTTCACAAACACCCAGCGGAGAATCGAAACCCCAAATCCCCAGGGGCTGTCTCGCCATACAGACCTCAACTCTGGGGACCCGGTGTTGGAAAAAAGGGTTCGATGGAAATTTAGATCCTCCAGCTCCAGTTAGCCAACGACCCGTACCCTAGCGTTTTGGGGCAGCCATTTCCAAACGCACAAGGGCTCGTGTTATTTTTTATGGACCTGAACTTCCTCCGTACGTCTCTGGGTAGGTGGAAACGCTTACGCAGAGCAACTGCGTCTGCATAAGACCGCCTTTATTTTGAGTGAGCACACATCCCTTGCGTACCCGATAACCAAAAAAAAAAGGGCTTGGGCCCCTTTTTTTCCTCAACAATTGGATGAACTAGCTACCCTTTCAAAATGCCTAGAACTTTTCAAAGTCCTCACATTGAACCTGGAATTTTAATTTTTTGGGGCCCCTAACTCTATCACGCCTGTTATTAACCCCCGATTTACAGATGCGGGAGTCCGCGAAAGAAGGTTCCATTCTTCCCCAGCAGAGCTTCCTGCGGCAGCCCTTTCCCTACCAAAACTTCTGTTGGCCCTCTTCCCGGGTTTTGTTTGATTTTATGAAACCCCCCCGAGGGTTTTCCTTTGCAGCCTCTTCCCCACGCTGATTTTAAATCTTCCCCACGGAGGGCCCTTTTTCCCCGTCCCGCGCTCCCCAAAGGGCTGAATTTTAAATCCCCACGGGGGGCCCTTTCCCCCCCTTTCTCGTTTCCCGGGGGTCCCCGGGGCCTCCGGGGAAACAAAAATTTTTTTGGAAAAAAAGAAAGGTTCCCTATTAAAAACCCCCCCGGGGCCGGGACCCCCCCCCAAAAAATCCCGAACGGGAGGGAAAAAGTTCCCCCCGAAAGAAGGGTTTTTCCAAAATTAAAAATCTTCCCTGGCCAAAGAGTTTTTTCCTTTGGGTCAGGAAAACCCCGCCTATTTTTCCCCCCCCTACCCAAAAAAAAAAAAGGGCTTTTTTTCCCAAATTGGATGCTGCCCCTTTCCCCTTTTTCCCCCCCCCCCCCCCCCCCCCCCCCCCCCCCCTTTTTTTTTTTTTTTTTTTTTTTTTTTTTACCCCTTTTGGTTTCCCTGCCCCCCCTTTTTGGTTTTTGAAATCCTTTTAACCCCCTACGCGGGATCAACTCTTCCCAGGGAGGTTTTCCGTTGACCCCTTTTCCCCTACGCTGTTTTAACTTTTCCCCAGGGAGGGCCTATCTTCTCGTCGCTTCGCTCCGAAACACGGGCAGGGGGAATCTGACGGGTTTCACCACTCCCGAACGGGAGGATACCCATTTGACCCGTCCCTTGGGTCCCCGATTTTCCCCAGGGGAAGGGCTCCGGGACAGCTCCTTACGGGGAAGCATGGAAAAGAGAGGGTTTCGGTCCTGCGACCCAACAGAAGCCCACAGTTGCTTAACCAACTCTGACGCATCCGAGCGGACGCGTCGGGGGGCTCGACAGAAAGATCCCCCAGCGAAGAAAGCAACGAAAGTACTCGCGGACTATCGGCTAACAGCACTGGAATAAGTTAGTCACTGTTTGTCGAAGTACGGTACTAATAGTAGGGCACACATTTTGAAATCCTTTCTTTTCGACGACCACGCGTCGCCAAAATACCACCCCAAACCCCGGGCGTTGCATGACCAACTATTATTCCCTACGGTTCTCAAATAAAAAGGGGAAAACAATTCCACTTGAAAACAGATACCGCCCGGATATGTTACCTTTTCTTGGGACTGACTGGGGAAACTCAAATAAAAAAAAAAGCAACGTACAATGTCCGGCTGCTCCCACTCTGGCAACACCCCGCTCCACAACACAGCAACAGTGCGGGGGCTCACCAAAAAAACAAAAAAACAAATAATATGTCCAGGCGTCCCCACCTGTATGGCAACACCGCGGCTCCACAACACAGCAAAAAGTGCGGTGGGGCTCACCACCCCCAAAAAAAAAAAAAAAAAAAAAAGACAGAAGGAATCCGGAGAAAAAAAAAAAAATGCACTAAAAGTCGATACACCCACCGTACTCAATAAAACCCTAGAGAGAAAATGGTTTTAAAAACAAAACGGGAAAGGCAGACGAGTGGGAACAGAAAGGGAAAAACTTACGGCGAAAACTGTGTGAGGAACCCCGGAAAGAGGTCGGACCGGGTTGATCCCCCTTGCTTAATCGACTCCCCCCCGTCACACCCGAAAATTGTTTTAGGGCCCCCCAAAAAACTCCCCACACCTGAGTCACCCAGCCACCCCCACAAACAACCCGACAAACGATAAACCATACAAAAAAACAGACGGGCCCGGTACTCCGCAAACGAAAAGAGAAAAGTCAGAGCCCTTCACAAACCCGGACGCCCCCCCCAAATTTTTCCCACCGACCCCTTGGGGGTTTGGGCCCGAAGGGCGGTCAGAAGGGGGTAAAGGGGTGCGACCCCACACGCCCGCAAGGACCCCAAGAAAAATTACAATCAATACAAAATTTAACACACCCACACCCACATAGCACAATAAGATTCCAACACACACAAATGCACAATCACAAAATTAAAACTTTCAACACACCACCATACACATAGTCACAAACAAGCATTTCCCAAAACACAAAACATGCACAATCCAAACAACCATCCCAACACACGCATTCCCTTTTCCGTGCTTTTTGGTTCCCCCCCCCACCTCTGTCTCTCCAAAGTCCTCCGAAGCACCGGGGCGACTCAGGCGCCCCAAACCGTTCTGTTTCCCGAATAGAATCTTCAGGTCCGACACCCTTGACACACACACCTCCCTCACACTTCTGTCTCCCAAAGTCCTTGAAAAGTAAACTCACCAGGTGCCCCAAACGGGTCTGTTCCTGAATGGAATCTTTCAAGGCCAACCCTCCCTGACACACACCCCACCTCCAAAAGGCACACACAGAGCTAACCTCACCCGGTCACGTGCGCTGCAGGAGGCCCTGGGCAGTGGAGAATCCTCCCCTGGGACGAGGCGTTGTCCGGAAAATCCTGGGGCGGGTTAGACCATCCACAAGGCCATTGCTTCAACGCGGGGACACAGGCAAGCTGCGGGTGAAGCCCCCGGGAGGAGAGGAAAAAAGGAACTGGAAGGAAAAAGAAAGGGTACGGGAAAACCCCCCGCAGTCAGTAGGGTCTGAACTTTGCTGCTTAATCCTAACAGCCACTCGCATGGTGGGCGAGGGAGGTGTTTGCTAAATACATTGGAAACCCCAGCTCAACACAGACCTGAGCATCACAAAAGTAAACAAACCAAATGAGGAATGTTCGCTAAAGGTCTCCTCACACAAGCAGGTAAGAGGTTGCATCAACAGCTAAACAAACAAAAAAGCAATTTATATCTTCATCCTTTCCCTCACTCACGTCAACATTTTCCTTTCTTGGGAAAACTGAACTAATACAGCAACCATTGCCTTAAAACTGCCACCAACATTGCAAAATAATAAAAATTCAATGGCACAATTACCCCACATTTTTATAGCAACATTTTAAAAATGACAAAATTTTCTCCAACCACGCATCCAAACGACTATCATGCTCTACGCACGCTCGCAAACATAAAACACTCGTTCCCCTTGCACACCACAGACGGTGGCCGAAGAATAAGAGACCGCGATTGTGACAGGGGCGGACGAGCGAGCCCAAGCAAGTCCCAAAACCCTGAATCGCCAGGTTTCTCCCCCATCCCCCGACTACCGCATCACCAGATGCATAAAAAGGAAAAAGACTTTTGGATATAATTTTGACGGGCCAGGTTAAAGATTGAATTAACCAGAAAAAGTGGTCCTCAAACAATATTTCTTTTATAATTTTGAAACCAACAGAAATTGCACAAAAGAGAAGAATTACCGGCTAACAACAAAAAAAACACAAACAAACCACAAAAACTGATGCTTCCAGCTACCCGTGGTGACCCAAAGTGGGGGTCAAGCGACCTCTGCCCTCGTCCAGTCGAGAGGACCACAGAGCAGATGGGGAAAAAGATGACGTGATGTGATGTCCCTCCCCTACAGGCCGACGTAGGAATGAAGGTACCGACCGTACCTTCGACAAAGTGGTTGAGAACCAGAACCGAGCGGGCGTCCCCAGGGACATCTTCCCGTCGAGTGGGAAAAGAAAACCTGCCTAAACGATGGCAGCCAACATTCCACGCTACGTCACAGTGAGAATACCTCAAGCCTAAGAGGAATGATGCACCCTGCGGCAGGTAAAAAGACAGGTGAGAGGCCGTAGAGACAGCCAGTTCAAGCGAAAGGTACCACCACCCGTGAACCTGCAGGATGAATTGCACGGGCATGGAATTAAAAGGGGGAAAAGAGAGAAAGTAAACCTAACCTGAGCTGAACGACATTAAGGTGCAAACACACCACAAGCCACATTAGGGGACGGAACACGACAACAACAACGACAAAAAATAAATGAATAATTCCACCACCCTAGAATGGGGCAATCGTCATAGCCCCGTGACAAACTCGTGACACCTGCCTTGTTCAAGGTGAGTTGTTTTCCATCTTTTTATATTTCTGGGGATTGGATTGGACAGGCAAGAATGGGGAAAAAGGAATTTTCCTACCAGAGAAGTTTCACAATATTTTACCTTTCGGAATGCCAGGATGCTGACCCACCTCCCTACGTAGCCAGGGAAAAGGTGTGAACTGACCATTAACTCAAAATGGGGACATGCAAGGGTAAAACACTCTGCAATTTTTCTGTGCATAAGAGGCATGGGGTTAGCCCCCATGGTCCCCAAGTTAATTTTCATGAGGAACCTGATGTAGCAATGTTCCACACCAAGTGAAAAAAGGTACTTGTTTGGACAGGTAAGCTTTGGTAAAACTTTAATAAAAATTCCTTTACTTTCCAGATGAACCATTGTTGCCATACGGGTTACACCCGGGGAAAAGGGACCGGTTTGGTTGAACATACCTGTGTGTGCAGAAACATGTGTGTTGAGAGCTATGACCTTTTGTAGAGACTTGCCCTGTGTGTGTAGGATAGACCGGTGTGTAGGCATGCCCTTTTGGGTTTTGAGAGATATGACCTGTTTTTGTAAACTATGACCTTGTGTGGTAAGACTATGACCGTGTTGAAGACTATACCGTGTGTTAAGACTATACCTGTTTTAAGACTATGACCTGGGTGTTTGAACTTCCCTTGGGTTAGAACAATACGTGTGGTAAGACTTGACCTTTGGTGAAGGGAAATGACCTGTGGTGTAAGACTATGACCTTGGTGAAGACTAACCTGTGGTGTACAATTTTTCCCTGGTGGTAAACGACCTGGGTGTACACCCCTATACGTGTGGTAGAATAGCCCTGTTTAGAATATGACCTTTTTGTGAACTATGACCTTTTGGTGTTAAACTATGTGTGGTGAAAACAAGCCCGGGGTTTTGTGGTAAGACTAGCCTGTTGTGTAAGCTATGACCGGGGTTTTAAGACAAAAGCCTTTTATGAGAAAAAGCCCTGTGTTGTGTGTAAGACTTTGACCTGTGTTTGTAGAGAAAAAGCCTTGGTGTGTAGAGACTGTGACCGGTTTTTTAGAGACATGACGTGTTGTAAAACTAGACCTTTTGTAGAGACTAACCTTTGTGTAGAACTGGCCCTGTGTGTGTAAGACTTGCCCTTGGTTAGGGACAATACCTGGGTTAAGACATGACCTGTTTTTGTAGAGACTAGACCTGTGTGAGACAAGACTTGTGTGTGTAGAGACTTGCCCTTGTGTGTGAGACTATACCTGTGTTGGGAGACTAGTTGTGTTGGAAAAATTGTGACCTGTTGTTGGAAAAAAAGAGCGTGGTGTAGAATATGACCTGGTGTGTGGAGACTAACTGGTTGGAGACATACCTGTGGTGTGGAAGCTGTGTGTGTGAGACGTGCCCCTTTTGTTAGAGAAAAACCTGTGTGTGTGGACAGAGTGTGGTGTAAGACTATACCTTTGGGGGAGAAATAGCTGTGGGAAGACTAGACCTGTGTGGTGGAACTATGGCTGTGTGTGTTGGAGCTATACCTTTTGTTAAGACAGACCGTGGTGGGGCTAGGCTGTGTTGGTGTAGAGACTATACCTGGGTTTGTTTTGTTTTAAGACTGGACCTGTGTGGTAGAGACAACCTTTGTGTGTGTGTAAACAAACCTTTGTGTGAGAGTCTTAACCGGGTTGTGTTTGTAAGACATACCTTGTGGTGTGTTTTAAGACAGCCCTGTTTTTGGGTGTTGTAAGCTATCCCTTTTTGGAGAAATGACCTTGGTGTAAGACTATACCGTGGTTAAGACTATGCCCTTTTGGGTTTGTGGACATCCCTGTGTGTGTGTGTGTTAGAGACAACCTGTGTGGTAGAGACTATGCCCCTGTTGTGTAAAACTATACCTGTGGTGTGAAGGACAGACCTTGTGTGTAGAGACTAACCGTGTGGTAGAGACTTGACCTTTGGTGTAGAGACATACCTGTGTGTGTGTAAACTATACCTTTTGTGAGACATGACCGGTGTGTGTAGAGACTATACCTGGGTGTGTGTAGAGAAAAACCTGTGTGTGTGTGTTGGTAAAACATGACCTGTGTGGTGAGGGGGCTATGCCCTGGTGGTGTAAAACTAGACCTGTTGTGTTAAACTATGACGGGGTTGTAGAGACATGCCCTGTTGTGTAGAGACAACCCTGTGGGTGTGAGAGACTATGACGTGGGGTTAAACATGCCCTTTGTGTGTAGGACTATGCCCTGTGTGGGGGTAGAGATATGACCGGGGTGTGTAGAGACTATCCCTTTTTAAGAGACTGTGACCTGTGTGTTGTGTGTAAACTGTGACTGGGGGGTTGTGTGTGGCAAACCCTTGTGTGGTTAAGATTGACCTGGGTTGTGTGTAAGAGACAAACTGTGGGTGTGTGTGGGTTTGTGTAAGACTATACGTGTGTGTGGTGTAGAGATATGCCCTGTGTGTGGGGTTTGTAGAACTTGACCTTTGTGTGAGAATAGACCCGTTTTGGCAGGTTGTACATCCTTAGCAGTTTAAAACAAATGCCTGGACCACCCTGAATAATAAAAATTTGTCCTTTCAAACAAAATCAATGGGACTTTTAAAGCGCCAGATTGAATTAAAAAATTTTTATGCACAAAAAATTTTAATTGTTTTAAAAAAAGTGACTAATTCCTAAGGGGGGAACCCATGTTTGGTAAAAAAATACATTACTGTCAACCCAACACGTCACACCACAGGGGCATTTTTTCCCTAAATCACCAGAGCTTCAGATTGTTTTCAGACATATGGCCCCAATGCCCATGCCATCAAATAGGGGTAAATTTTTGAAAAAAAAGGGGCCCAAATGACATAAAAGGGATTTTCCCCCATCCTTAACAGGTCCCCCGCCTGCTTTTTTTCCCCCACCCTCCCATGACTCATAAAGGGGCATGCCCGGGAAGTGGGCCACAAGCACACCCTCATAAAGGTCACAATGTGTGTTTGTGGGGGCATTCTGTTTGGAAATCGAGCGTAGGGCCATTTTTGGTACTTTTTTTTGTGAGAAAACCAAAGGGGGCCCCCATTTTCTTCACACTTGAACCGGCCATTAAAAACTGTAAACAAATTGGGGGCTGAAGATGGCCAGCGTTGGTTCAGGATTTTTGTTGAATCGAGGGTTTTGGGTGTGCAGTGATCTGGCCCTGAACATTGACCAGTGTTGGTTCTTGTGCACCATCTTTAAAAAACCCCCCTATCACATCATGTCAGTTGATAAAAAATTGTGTTGGTGGTTGTGTGTGGTGTTTGGTGTGTGTGGGGTTTGGAGAGGAGAGGGTTTGTTGGGTGTTTTTTGGTGTTGTAGCCAACCCCCCCTCCCTTTTTTTTTTCCGCTCGGTTTCTTTTCTTTTTTCCCTTTCCCCACCCATTTTCCCTCGCATGTGTTCATGGCACTTTGCTTTTTTAGCGTGGCGTTTGCTGGGGGAGACCCATAAACGCTGGGGAGGGGGGGGGGGTGGGGGAGGGGGGGGGGGGTACACATGCCCCCTTGCTGAGTAAAACAATACAAGGGGAAAGGGGAAAAGACAAGGATGCGGGAGGGGAGGGGAAAGCCCAAAGGGGGTTGGGGGAAAAAAGGCCCGGGTGGAGAGAGACTAAAAGGGGGAGAAAAAAAAGAGGCTTCAATTTTTTAGCTAAAGATAAAAAAAAACACTTACCACTCTTTTATCCTTTGAAAACATTGGACAAAGTTAGTCCCTGGTTTTTTATTTGTTTTTACTTTTCTTTTGTGGCATCTTGCTTTAGCAAAAATGATCACCACACTTTAAAATTAAACATTTTGGACCCAAGATTTTGCCTTTTCAAGTAAAACTTTGATTTCGGATTTGGGTTTTTTTTGTTGGGTCAGCCAATCACAACGCTGCAGGAAGGCAAAGGTGCCTTTGGTATATACTCCCGGGGGCCCCATGTCTTGACCGGTTGGCTTGTCCGACAGCCGAGGATCGAGACAAGTTGGGAATTTTATGACCGCCAGGCTGGGCATAACATACTGTTACGCTCTTTGATAAATTCGCCAAGGCGGGGGCGCCCCAAAATGAAGCTCTGAAACCTATTCTTTCTAAGTAGTATTTAATACAAATTGATTCATTTGAGTGTTTTTTGGTTGAAAAGCTTTTCCTTTTTTCCACTTTTCTGTCCCCTGAACACCCAAAACGATTCCCCCTTTAATACTTGGTTTCAATTGCACCCCCGGTGGAGAAGGATTCCTTCCCTTTCCGTTAGAAAATGTCCTACAAGGCTCAAACGAACAAATAAAATGGGCTTATGCTCTTTAGGGGCCCTTTACGCTAAAAATAACCCAAAACAAGGGCTGCACAGGGAGGAGAGGAAGCAACGATAAAAAAGACCCCCCAGTCACCAAACTTGTGCCCGTGGGACAGGGCTGTAAAGGCCTAGTGATTCACTGGGCTGGGTTACATAAAGTTACAGATGGGGTTTTTGTACGACGGTTTGACAAATAATTTTGCGGGGTTGATATAAAAAGGCCCTGCCTTCCCCCGGGGCCGGGAAAACTACAAAGTGACCGCGTTTTTGGCAAAGTAATGGCCCTTTGTCCCTTTTACTCCGTTAACGCCTTTTGCATGTGCAATCTCTATTTCCATTCCGAGTGGGTGTGAAAAACCCGGGTGTAGAAAATGACTTGTGGTGTATGTGGGGAATAGGACCCCGTGTGTGGGACATGACTTGTTTTAGAGACTAGAAATGTGTTGGTGTAGGATATGACCCGTGTGGTGAGAACAAAAACCTGTGTGTTAGAGACATGACCTGTGTTGTGTGTAAGACTATACCTTGTGTGGTGTTGGTGAAAAATGAACCGGTGTGTGGTGTTAAAATTGATGTGTGTTTTGTGAATATGACCTTTTTGGGGTAAACCTTTACTTGTTGTAGAGACCCTACCGTGTGGTGTAAGACTATACCTGGGTGTTAAGACAAAGACCTGGTGTTTTAGGCTATACCCGTGGGTGTAAGACTATACCGGTGTGTAGAACTTCCGTGTGGTTTAAAACTATAGTGTGTGGTAAGACTTACCCGTTTTGAGGATATACCTGGTTTTGTAGAGCCCTCCTTTTTTGTTGGGATATGACCTGTGTGTTGGTGTAGAGACTATGACCGTGGTAAAAATGACCGGTTGTAGAGACTATGACCTTTGTGTTGTAGGACATGACCCGGTGTGTAAAAACAAGCTTTTGTGAGAGACTATGACCTGTGGTGGTGTGTGTAAGATATACTGTGGTGTAAGCAATGACCTTTGTGTGTAGAGACTATGACCTGTGTGTGTAGAGACTATGACCTGTGTGTGTGTAGAGACTATGACCGTGTGTGTAGAGACTATGACCTGTGGTGTGTGTAGAGATGACCTGTGTGTGTGTAGAGACTATGACCTGTGTGTGTAGAGTTTATGACCTGTGTGTGTGTGTGTGGAGACTATGACCTGTGTGTGTATAGAGACTACGACTTGCAGACACAAGACTGTGGTACCATGTCTGCACTTCACTGGATTTGTTTTGTGGTTGCAGGTGGAACTGTTGTCCTGTAAAATTGCGAAGGTCTACACTTTCCTGGATTACATCAGAGGAGGGTATGTTAAGAAGCTGCTTTACTTTGTTTTTAAAAAATCATGGTATGATATTTTCTGTTAATTTCAGTTTGCACACTTGAAAATAGACATATTTCAATGATCTGAACTCGAAATTGAGATGTGAAACCAATTCTGATATTAATTTTTCAGTTATATGATAATGGAGGGGAAAAACACCCAGCTGGTTGGGGAGGTAGCCTAATTCTGGAACATGGACCACAAATGACAGTGCCCCCTAAACATCACACCCTGCCACTGGCTGCCATGGCGCAGTGGCTAGTGGTGCCCAGTCCCAGCTGGGGGTCCTGGGTTTGATTCCCGTCAGAGCCATTTTTATGTCTGGGAGTTTTTGGCCTGTGACTAGCTCCTACGTAGAGCTGAGTTAGCTGTGGGCTCGGGTGAGGAGACTGGAACCACACAATCCAGTTTCATTCACTGAACTGAATGCAGATGCAGCTTTCTGCCACAACCGCGACACGCTGAGACGCACTATTTTGGGTATTTTTACAAAATATATACAGACAGAACCAAACCGAATATAACAATAATTATTATGTTTTTGAAAACTTCAAATCATGTTCTTTTAGACAAAAAAATGCTACAGTCCTGTGCTCAGTACACCCTTCACTCACCACTGGTTTGAAAGTGTAGGAAAACAGCCATCAGCAAAAACCTTTTCTCCACGTAGGTATGGATGAAAAATCAATATGATCATAACTGTAGTCAACACAGTGTGTAGCAAACACATAAAAACAATGTATCTTTCACACACACAGCTGTGTGCATGGTCCAAACTTCAAACAGAGTGCTGCTGTCACATTTTTGAAGAAAAAATGCAAAAATTTCATCATCATTTGGTATGTGCAACTCGTCATCATCACTCATATCCTCTGTCTGATTCGGCAAGTTTGGAAAACAGTTCGGAAAAGTTAGACAAGTTCGGAAAACAGTTCCAGTTCTTCATTTGATCGTTCTTCCATTATTCTTTCAATTACTTCTTGAAATAAGATGTTTCTGTTCGCTACCACTCGCTGATGCTTCGGTGCCGACAACATGATGAACACGGGCAGCCAGAGTTATCTCCAGCTATCCCATAATATGAGCGAAAAAGTAGAATTAAGCGCGAGATATACACCAAGGGAGAGTACCACCTAATAGAGGAAATCCTCAGCTTTCTGTAGATACCAAGATTGTTTCCCTTAGACCGCACAGCTACATGTGAAAATTCGAGTAAATCGTCAATCACCTGGCAGGCGACACGTCAGTGCCAAGCACTCAACCTGTCGCCCACCAGGTGATCGACAAGGTGGCAGAGAGTGCTGTTCAGATTTCCTCATATGATTTCTGAAGGGTTTTATATGGGTTTGCAATCATCATTTGATAATCCTTTTTTTTCTCCTCAAGGACCAGAATCCACTGTACATTCGCAGTGGATTTCACAGCATCCAACGGTGATCCCAAGTCTCCCACTTCTCTTCACTACATGAACGCGTACCGCCCCAACCCTTACGCCACAGCCATCCAGTCTGTGGGCAACATCATTCAGGATTATGACACGTAAGAATTGTCAAACCTGCGTGTGTGTGTGTGTGTGTGCTTACCGCCACAACCCTTACGCCACAGCCATCCAGTCTGTGGGCAACATCATTCTGGATTATGACACGTATGAAATGTCAAACCTATGTGTGTATGTTCGTGCATGTTCAGAACTCTTTCTTTTCTTTCAGATTTTCCTCTGACGTTAATGAGTCTGATTGTATGTTTGTGTCAGGTCATTGTTTCAGAGAAGTTTAATGCTGTTCATGTGCTGAGAAGTTTTGTACTTTTATCCCATGGCAACTTTTTTTTTCTCTCCCCAAAACTGTGCAAAACAAACTGCAGTAGAACTTGTCACAAACTTGATCTCACTTGATGACAAAAACGCTGGGAGGCATATTTTCCACTTGTCTGTCTGATGTTTGTATGTCAGCTGGAGTATGTAAAAATAATGGAACTGAACTTAACCATTCTTTGCTTAAGGCTGGAGTTTAGCCCAGGGACAAACCAATCAATCTTTTGTGTGGATCTGTCTTGTAGATCTGATCAAACAGTGACGCCATCATTTCTTCACAGTATTGTCAAGATTACTACAAATTTACCACAGAACTTAAACACTAAAGTTACTGTTACGAATTGATAAGTGTCAACAAAGTACTATGTCTTCATGAATGCAGATCCTGACAGTTTGTATTTCATGCGTACAGTTTGTATCGTACACTTTGTATTTCATGCGTACAGTTTGTATCGTACACTTTGTATTTCATGCGTACCCCAATTGAAAAAAAGGAGTACACAGGAAGTAACTTTTTCTGTCCTTACCAATTATTACTGCCCTTTGTGAACAAAAATATTTTCACATGAAGTGACTTGGAAGGGCAAATCCAAGATTATTCTTAGAGGTCTGTCTCCTCTTAAGTGCCTTTCTAGTGATTGTAAGTAATAACCTCAACTGCTGTGGTTCTGTGAGCTGTGCACTCTCCTCAGTGCCCTTCTGGTTGTTGTTGCAAGAAATAACCGGCTCAGCTGCTATGGTTCTGTGAGAGGTGTGTGGTCTCCTCAGTGCCCTTCTGGTTGTTGTTGCAAGAAATAACCGGCTCAGCTGCTATGGTTCTGTGAGAGGTGTGTGGTCTCCTCAGTGCCCTTCTGGTTGTTGTTGCAAGAAATAACCGCTCAGCTGCTATGGTTCTGTGAGAGGTGTGTGGTCTCCTCAGTGCCCTTCTGGTTGTTGTTGCAAGAAATAACCGGCTCAGCTGCTATGGTTCTGTGAGAGGTGTGTGGTCTCCTCAGTGCCCTTCTGGTTGTTGTTGCAAGAAATAACCGGCTCAGCTGCTATGGTTCTGTGAGAGGTGTGTGGTCTCCTCAGTGCCCTTCTGGTTGTTGTTGCAAGAAATAACCGGCTCAACTGCTGTGGTTCTGTGAGAGGTGTGTGGTCTCCTCAGTGCCCTTCTGGTTGGTGTTGCAAGAAATAACCGGCTCAGCTGCTGTGGTTCTGTGAGAGGTGTGTGGTCTCCTCAGTGCCCTTCTGGTTGTTGTTGCAAGAAATAACCGGCTCAACTGCTGTGGTTCTGTGAGAGGTGTGTGGTCTCCTCAGTGCCCTTCTGGTTGTTGTTGCAAGAAATAACCGGCTCAGCTGCTATGGTTCTGTGAGAGGTGTGTGGTCTCCTCAGTGCCCTTCTGGTTGTTGTTGCAAGAAATAACCGGCTCAACTGCTGTGGTTCTGTGAGAGGTGTGTGGTCTCCTCAGTGCCCTTCTGGTTGTTGTAAGAACTAATCTGCTCAACTTCTGTGGTTCCCAGAGGTCTGTGCTGTTTCTTAATGCCCTTCTGGGTGTTGCTGTAGGAGATAACCTGCTCAAATGCTAGTAATCTGGTGGTGTGCTCTGGCTTTTGAATTGTTGTCTTATCAGTTTCATTGGCACCTAGTGGTGTTTGTACGTTGCTTACACTCATGGTATGACTTGTATGGTGGGCTGGGCTCACAACGCCATGACCTGTTATCACGGGAAGAGACACGGCAGGTTGTGAAGTCAGGCACTCATGGTATGA
The DNA here is from genome assembly GCA_018398815.1 of Conus ventricosus. NCBI lineage: Eukaryota > Metazoa > Mollusca > Gastropoda > Neogastropoda > Conidae > Conus > Conus ventricosus. Next base: position 4,709,959 of record CM031604.1, on the reverse strand, counting down.
CTTGTATGGTGGGCTGGGCTAGTAACGCCATGGCCTGTTATCACGGGAAGAGACACTGGCAGGTTGTGAAGTCAAGCACCTAGTCATGTTTGTACATTGCTTACACTCATGGTATGACTTGTATGGTGGGCTGGGCTCACAACGACATGACCTGTTATCACGGGAAGAGACACTGGCAGGTTGTGAAGTCGGCACCAGCAGGACTGGAACTTGCAACAGGTGACTGCAAACTGCCAGCTTTACCACTGAGCTCAAAACAAAAACAACAAATAAACAAGGCTGGTGTCTATTTATGGTCAGCTGGTAGTCTTTACAGTTTTCAGTTTGACTGTGTCAGTACTCATTTTGATAAGAGTTTTTCTCTGTTTCTGGTCCTGGTTATAAGTGTGTGCATGTCAGTACATTAAAATGATGAATTGGAAAAAATAAAACTTTATTGTAACCCTTGTGCATTGTTTCAGAGACAAATTGTTTCCTGCCCTAGGTTTTGGAGCCAGGTTGCCCCAGATGGAATTGTTTCCCATGAATTTGCCCTGGTATGTACACACATATCTTGTCGTTAGTATATTTTTTTAATTGTTTTTTTTTTGTTTCTGTTTGTTTGTTGTTGTTTTTTTTACAGATTTTTGTCTTTTTCATTTCTTGTCCAATGCTTTGCTCTATCTTATTTTGAATGAAGGAACATAAAAATATGTGTAACCATGACAACCAGAACCAGCCTGCTGTGATGCATGTCAGAACATGAGTTTTGCTGTTGTCTCCTGCAAACGGCAACCCCCAGAACCCGTACTGTGAGGGCATTCAAGGAGTGCTGCAGGCCTACCACAAACACTGCACGCCGTGCAGCTCTACGGACCCACCAACTTTGCTCCCTGTGTCAACCACGTGGCAAGGTGAGGGAAGCTGACGGTGCACTGATCCTGCACATTTCAGTGAGGTCTTCAGGTAAAGTCAGGAACTTGACCTAACAGGTTATCTGTACTGATCCTGCACATTTCAGTGAGGTCTTCAGGTAAAGTCAGGAACTTTACCTAACAGGTTATCTGCACTGATCCTGCACATTTCAGTGAGGTCTTCAGTAAAGTCAGGAACTTTACCTAACAGGTTATCTGCACTGATCCTGCACATTTCAGTGAGGTCTTCAAGTAAAGTCAGGAACTTTACCTAACAGCTGTCTGTAGAAGAGAAGAGTATCAGGGTGGAAGTAGTGGATGAAGGGGGAGAAGGCTGGATTCCACTGGCTTGGGTAAACTCACAAGAAATTTTCGCTGTTGTCCAAATTTTGGAGAGTATTTGTTGAGAGGTGTGGTGTCTGCCTCCATGTCAGAACAGATGTGTTTAACTTGTAGATTGTTGTGGTCTGTAGTAGGACATAGAACAGTTTTTTAAGGTCCATGGGTCTCAAAAACTACATGGTTAGTGAAGGATGATTAAGTATTTAATGCAAGTGGCTGCACTGATTTCATTATATAGATGGAGCCTGTTAACTTTTTCAGTACCTGTCCACCGTTTTGCCATCACCAGTTATACATTCATCTGTCTGTTGAGGCTTACCCAACATTGTTTTACCACATGGGGTGTTTGGGAGTGTTAAGAACCAGCAATTGAAGGCAGCTGCCAAAGCAAAAGTGGCCATGATTTGCAAAGTGCTTTCATGTGGGCTTAGAAAGTATTTTTTTTTTGACATGTTTAGCTGGCATGCAGTATAAATGTAAATAATAAAGATGGGGCTCAGTCCCTTAAACACATGGTGTAGACAATTTGTGGCCCTGGCACTGCTGAATCAAGAATGACCGCTCAGAAATCCGTCTGGACTGTACAGATGTGTTTGCACTGGCTTTGCCCTTCAGTGGTCATTGCAAGAAGTGGGAAGTTGGTGTCTTCTTGTGATGGCGTCTAGATTTGAGGAAAGAAAATGAGTATCCATCAGGCATAGTTATCAACGCAAACAACACAGAAACAGATACATCTACTGCAAAAGTGTCAAATGCAAGAGTTTAACACATATTTTGGTGTGATTTATATGTGAATCCCCCCCACCCCCTATTTTTTTTAAAAACAGTACCTCAATTTCATTAGTTTGTCCAGCACTCAATGAAAATTAATTGGGTAGTTATGTTATTATTAGACTAAAGAAAGAAACAACAACCATGGTGGTTAAATGATTAAGCACTGCGCTGTGTTTGAAAGAGGCTTGCCATGTTGTTTGGTTTCATGTTGTCCAGTGGTTGTGATTGGTGCACAGGTTTGCAAGAGCTGCTGTCGGTGGAAACGATTACTTCATCCTGCTGATCATCACTGATGGCATCATCACCGACATGCCCCAGACCAGTGAAGCCATTGTCAATGTGAGTGAGGAGAGGTGTAGGATACAGTGAAGCCATTGTCAGTGTGAGTGAGGAGAGGGTAGGATAGTACAATTCAGACCAGTGAAGCCATTGTCAATGTGAGTGAGGAGAGGGGTAGGATAGTACAATTCAGACCAGTGAAGCCATTGTCAGTGTGAGTGAGGAGAGGGGTAGGATAGTACAATTCAGACCAGTGAAGCCATTGTCAATGTGAGTGAGGAGAGTGTAGGATACAGTGAAGCCATTGTCAGTGTGAGTGAGGAGAGGTGTAGGATAGTACAATTCAGACCAGTGAAGCCATTGTCAATGTGAGTGAGGAGAGGGGTAGGATAGTACAATTCAGACCAGTGAAGCCATTGTCAATGTGAGTGAGGAGAGGGGTAGGATAGTACAATTCAGACCAGTGAAGCCATTGTCAATGTGAGTGAGGAGAGGGTAGGATAGTACAATTCAGACCAGTGAAGCCATTGTCAATGTGAGTGAGGAGAGGGGTAGGATAGTACAATTCAGACCAGTGAAGCCATTGTCAATGTGAGTGAGGAGAGGGGTAGGATAGTACAATTCAGACCAGTGAAGCCATTGTCAATGCAGACCTGCCTACCTCATGTTGTGCTCATCAGTAATAACCACAGAGATTTTCAGTAATTTTGCATTTCCTTCAGTAATTCCACGGACGCGTAATACACGGCGTTTTTGAACAAATAATGTGTACAAAACTCCAACTACATTTTTAACATTGAACAAATAATGTGTACAAAACTCCAACTACATTTTTAACATTTTAACAAAAAATATAAACAGTAAAAAAGGAACAAAAACAACAAAGCAGAATTAAAATACCTTGGGATGATGGCAGATGACGGACTCAGGACAGGAGTTTCAGGTCAATTCAAAGGTGATATACTTGACAGTTTGTAACTTACACAGCAGTCACCACAGATGACACCACTGATGAAGAACCTAATGTACAACCCCCCCCCCCCCCCCCCCCCCACAAAAAAAAAAAAAAAAAAAAAAAATAAAATATGTGTGTGTGTGTGTGTCCCTGAGCTGTGCTGACAAGATAGGGCGAAAATGAAAAGGACCTTTTCATTTTCGCCACTATCTTGTCAGCACAGCTCAGGGACAAGTTGTTTTCGCAGATCAGCTCACACAACAGTCTTCTGCGTTGGTGATCTTCCGTGTGTGGGTCTGACGGCTGCTCTCGCTGGATTTCGTAAACAACGATGTGATCTTCTGACTGGAGGCACTCGCAGCTGTCTCTTTGTGCATTTTCCCCGAGATATGGCGCTTGCAGTCATTTGCTCCCCCATGTCCGATGGAGAAGTCTGAATTGCACACCGAGCAGAAATGAGTATACAAATCCAGGTCCATGACAAGGCCAAGTCCGCGTGTATTTACTTCGGAACACTTGCTTCTTCGCCTTCTTCCGTTGTGGCACAGTGGTTTTCGAACCCTCGTCATCGGTTTCATACAAACGTTTAGAAGATTTCTCCGCCATTTTCACAATCGCCGGCAAAAAATCGGTTGAAACTTTGTCTTACAATGGCTGAACAAAAAGCTTCGAATGGCGCGCACAGATGTGATGGCGTGTCGTGTTGGCCCACAGCACCACATTGACCAATCGCAAGTTCCGAAACATCTGTGGTTTCGGCTTGAGTCAAGGGAAGTTACTCTGCGGTCTCGGAAAGGTCTAGCAGTCGACAATTTTTCGAGTCTGAAATTTGGGTAGTTTTTCAATTTTCTTTTCCGTAATTTCGCACGGAAAATCGTATCTCCGTAATGGGGGTTAATTTCCGTAAAATTACGGACGATTACGGAAGGGTAGGCAGGTCTGTCAATGTGAGTGAGGAGAGGTGTAGGATAGTACAATTCAGACCAGTGAAGCCATTGTCAGTGTGAGTGAGGAGAGGGGCGGTGAAGAAAGGATGTGTAGGATAGTACAATTCAGACCAGTGAAGCCATTGTCAATGTGAGTGAGGAGAGGGGCGGTGAAGAAAGGATGTGTAGGATAGTACAATTCAGACCAGTGAAGCCATTGTCAATGTGAGTGAGGAGAGGGGCGGTGAAGAAAGGATGTGTAGGATAGTACAATTCAGACCAGTGAAGCCATTGTCAATGTGAGTGAGGAGAGGGGTGATGAAGAAAGGATGTGTAGGATAGTACAAAAGTCAATTCAGACCAGTGAAGCCATTGTCAATGTGAGTGAGGAGAGGGGTGATGAAGAAAGGATGTGTAGGATAGTACAAAGGTCAATTCAGACCAGTGAAGCCATTGTCAATGTGAGTGAGGAGAGGGGTGATGAAGAAAGGATGTGTAGGATAGTACAAAGGTCAATTCAGACCAGTGAAGCCATTGTCAATGTGAGTGAGGAGAGGGGTGATGAAGAAAGGATGTGTAGGATAGTACAAAAGTCAATTCAGACCAGTGAAGCCATTGTCAATGTGAGTGAGGAGAGGGGTGATGAAGAAAGGATGTGTAGGATAGTACAAAGGTCAATTCAGACCAGTGAAGCCATTGTCAATGTGAGTGAGGAGAGGGGTGATGAAGAAAGGATGTGTAGGATAGTACAAAGGTCAATTCAGACCAGTGAAGCCATTGTCAATGTGAGTGAGGAGAGGGGCGGTGAAGAAAGGATGTGTAGGATAGTACAAAGGTCAATTCCGTCCCATTCATGGTGTTTGCGGCCGGCTGGCCAAAGGGGACCATAACAAGGCTGTCATCTTTGTCGGTCGGTTTCATGCGTGACTACTTGAGTAAACCAGTGTGTTTAACTCTTTCCCAGTGTATTGTGGCAGAGCCAGTCCTTCGCTGTGTAAGTTCACTGATCATGATTGCATAACCATTGCTCAGTAGCATGTTTAGCAATTTGCTAGTTTCCTTTTATTTCTGTGTTAGAGCTCTCACATGGTTTGACAACTGGCATTTTTAACTCATGGATGTAGTTCTCTACCTAAAATTAATTTTAAATTAAAAAAAAAAAAAAAAAATGTGTGTGTTGCTTGCACTCAGACTGTGACATCCAGTGCTGGACAGTATGTTGTTGGAGATACCAGTCATTGGAAGTAGGGTTGTTAAGTGTGCTTAATATCTCTAGTCCATAACATTATCTCTCAGTACTGGAACAGTTGTGTTGAAGGGAGAAAACACATGGCTAGTCGCCATATTGGTGACATCCGGTGCGGGTTGACCCGGGGGCGTTGAAGTTGTTACCGGAGTTAACACTGCATTCCATACTTGTGAACATCCGAGTTCGTGGTAAACAGTAACATGTTGTTAAGGTAATACACCAACCTGGAGTCCATTTTTGGTTTGACATTCCAGATGCCTGGGAAATGAAGTTGGTAAGGGAGATACATGATCATATTGAGATATGACATGAGGGAAAGACTGAATAACACATAGTCCATTGAATTGTTAAAATAATTTCTCCTTTAATTCTTAGGAAAATAAAATTTCATTATTCTCTTTCATTAAACTGAGAAACAGGCATTGTTAGTGGAAACATCATGCAGACAGGGCATTCGTTTAGTCTGATGGGAAATATGTCTGCAGTCATGTAAGTCCCAGTTTTCAATACAAACATTTTTAATTGTGGGTTGTCAGTCACACAGAGTGCACCACCAAATTGTCTCCTCATGTAAAAGATGTCAAAAGAGTGGCCTATATGGAGTCACACAAAACTGTCTTCTGTACCGTCACAGGTAACAGATGTTAAAAACACTTCAGTGCTTGGATGGATTTGAGAAAGTTTGTTATTTGTCTTCATGCTCCAGTCCTTTTGCCAGGGCTCTTTGACCTAAATCTGAACTTTGGGTTTCAGACTGTGTGAGGGATAGAGTGTCCGTACAACTGTTTATTTGTGGTATTCTTTGCAAGATGATCAGCCACTCTATTGCTTTGAATGCTGACATGACCAGGAATCCAAGCAAAAACTATGTTGTAACCAGCAGATTTCAGTGAAGTGTACGTATGAAAAAAAATTCATGAGCTGAGGGTGCTTGAGATTGCAACCAGCAGTGTTGCCTAAAGAAGAAAGCGAGTTAAAGAGTATGGAGAAGTCTGTCCAGATTTACAGACAATTCAGAGAGCCAGGACCAGTGATGCAAACTCCATTTTGAAAATCACATCCAGCACATAAAAACGTCTTGACAAAAAAGCAATGAATGTTCTTCAAGTCATGGCACACACTGATTGGGATGCAAAGAAAATTCTTCTTCATGTGGGCAGGGATCATACCTGCTTCAGATTTGACATTGTCGAAATTGTCTAACATTTTTTTTGTGAGGCTTTGGTACATCAGATCTCACACCATCAAGGGCTTCAGCTTTGAAGGTATTCTGTACACAAGATACACCATTAAGGGCTTTGACTCTGGGGCCATTCTGCACCACCCCTGTAAACAGGTCTACATGTGGTCAGGACCAGTGAACCGTGCTTTTTCAAGCGTAAATTGAAACCTTGTACTACTGTTTGAACCTGGTCTCTTAACCTAAAAACCCTGCTTATGACTGTGCTTTTAGTCAGCTCCAACTACACTGTTGACCTCACTGCATATGCACACATGACTAAGGACCTAAATATCAGAAATACTAAACTAAATGAATCTTGTTGACTTTTTTTGTGGACAAACTAATGAACAGCCTATTTTTGTTTTTGTTAAACAGAGATCACAATAAGTCTGCAGGTTCCAAAATGAAATCTTTTTTCTGTGGGTGTAGAAGTGTTTAATCTTACATTCTGTTAATTATAACATCAGACATGATTTGTTCTGCCAAGTTTCTTAATAGTTGACAGCAGCAGTTAGCAAGGAAGATTTTGTTCATCTGTTTGATTTAAGCATGTCAATTGTTTTCCTCTAGAGGCTAGGAAAGTGAACTTTTATGATTGTCTACCCTTTTCTCAGATATTAGGAAATGTGACTTTATATGCCTACAGTGAAATGAATGTTTTGCAGGCGTCTGCTTTGCCCTGTCCATCATCATCATTGGAGTTGGGGATGCTGACTTTGAGGGTAAGATCTTTGATAGTCAGCAGTGTGTATGTGTGCATGATGTTTGGACTGTGTCTTGCATTTAGTTGGGATAAGTGAAGGTTAGTTAGCTAGCATTAACGGATCACTTATCAAATTCCAATGAATTTGCTCTGGCAAGGTACAGATACTTTTTATCTCTCAAAACTTCAGCCACGGCAGATGCTTTTGCTTTTAAGATTACAAGAAATTTCATCCACTTAATGGATGCGTTTCTGAGAGTGTTGCTCAAATTTCCTGACCAACACTGCAGGTGCCTGTATCTCTCGGGCCTGGTTGACACCGGGATATATTATGAAAGGAAGCGTAGAGTACAGCCCTGTCATGTAGTCTCAGACCGAAATGGAAATCCGTAGCATCATCTTAATCATCCTCATTCTCATCAATCAGCATTAAAAAAAAAATGTCTCAAATTCTGTGGCCCTTCATGCCCTGCTCTCATGGTGACGTCAATTTCGATGTCCTCTCCACGTCTGTGGCCTTGGTTTGGTTTCGTCGGGGTCACCGGTATCAGCGAGTCCATGGGGGCTGTCATTGGACGGACGTGGTGGCGCCCTCCGAAGGGAGAGCTCACTCACGCCGGCTCCGCGACTAAGCAATTATTGTCGTCAGTAGGGGGCTTAGTAGGTGGTGTCCTGCGTATGTTAGATCAGAACAGGCGCCACTGAACACCACCGAAGTGACTCGGCAGCAGTGCAGTGTCTCCTCCGGTGGGTTGCCTCTTGATGGCTTGACATTGACTGCTCCCTGTGGACTGCCGGTGCCGGGGCTGCGGCGGGGCCGACCGGGCTGTGGCTGTGGGCGGGGTGTCGGAATGAGCGGCGTGGGTGCACTGCCTCTGAGGTGGTGCAGAGGTTGGGACAGCAAAAAAAAAAAAAAAAGATTACAAGAAATCTAGTTTCCTGTGTTATGATATCTCCTGGCAGCATTGATAGTTCTTTGATGTTGCCCTCTCTCATTGATGTATCTTTGTCAGCGTCCATAGCTCCCAGCTGCATTTTATATCATCTAGCGGCAATGATAGGTCCTTGACATTGATAGCTCCTAGCAGCATGGATGTCTCCTTGATAGTGAAGCTCCTACACCATTAATACCTCATTGACACTGACAGATCCCAGAAGTATTGATAGCTCCTGGCAGTATTGGTAGCACTTTGACGTTGATAGTTCCTTGACATTGATAGCTCATTGCAGCATTAACAGCTTCTTGATATTGACAGCTCCCAGCCACATTGACAGCTCCCAGCAACATTGACGTCTCTCAGCAACATTAACAATTCCCAGCAAGATCGACAGTTCCCAGCAACATTGACGTCTCTCAGCGACATTGACAATTCCCAGCGACATTGACAATTCCCAGCAACATTGACGTCTCTCAGCAACATTGACGTCTCTCAGCGACATTGACAATTCTTAGCAACATTGACAATTCCCAGCAACATTGACGTCTCTCAGCAACATTTGACGTCTCTCAGCAACATCGACAGTTCCCAGCAACATTGACGTCTCTCAGCGACATTGACAATTCCAGCAACATTGACGTCTCTCAGCGACATTGACAATTCCCAGCAACATTGATGTCTCTCGGCGACATTGACAATTCCGGCCATTCGTATTTTACCCATTCTTACCTTTTAAAGAGTGAAGAAGCTCCGTGGTGTATTCCATGTCATGCGCCACTCACAATGAAACATGTTCTTTTAGAGTGTTGGGACTTGCACGTGTGAGACACAACATTTTACTGCAGAGTCCATGAAGATCCTGTTCGGGATGTCCCGCCTGATGTGTCTTGGTTTTGAGAGAGATTAACATTTTTCACTGCTTAGTGAGAGTTTTACGAAGAAATTTTATGTTTCTGTGTTTTGAGATTCATGGCATCATTGAAGTTTTTGTTTTTCTTCTTCTCTTTGTTTTCTTTGTCAGCGTCCATTGCTTACCACGTGCATTTTAATCATCTAGCGGCAATGATAGTGCCCTTGACATGGTGTCTATAGCAACATGATATTCCTTCTTCGATAGTGAAGCTCCTACACCATTAATACTCATTGACACTGACAGATCCCAGAAGATTGATAGCTCCTGGCAGTTGGTACACTTGACGTTATAGTTCCTGACATTGATTTAGCTCATTGCGCTTAAACAGCTGTCTTGCATAATTGACGCTCCCAGCCACATTGACGTCTCCAGCACATTGACGTCTCTCCACAACCATTAAACACACTTCCCAGCAACATTGACGTCTCTCAGCACATTCACAATTCCCAGCAACATTGAGTCTCTCAGCGACATTGACAATTCCCAGCAACATCGACGTTCCCAGCAACATTGACGTCTCTCAGCGACATTGACAATTCTAGCAACATTAGACAATAGTCCCAGCAACATTGACGTCTCTCAGCAACATTGACGTCTCTCAGCAACATCGACAGTTCCAGCAACATTGACGTCTCTCAGCGACATTGACAATTCCCAGCAACATTGACGTCTCTCAGCGACATGACAATTCCCAGCAACATTGATGTCTCTCAGCGACATTGACAATTCGCCATTCTAATTTGACCATTCACCTTGATGTTACAAAGAGTGAGAAGTCCTGGTATTCATTCGATGCGTCCTCCATGAAACATTGTCTTTAGTGAATTGAGACTGCAACATTGAGACTCAACATTGTTCGCCAGAGTCATGAGTCTGTTCAGGATGCATCCCACACATGATGTTCAGCCTTGAGTCTTTCAGGACATTACATTTTCATTGATTTATGATTTCACGGAAGAAAGATTTTTACATGACATTTCTGATTGACGTTCTCTAGAACGATGCATTATGCAGAATGTGGAAAGTTTTTTTTTTTTTTTATTTTTGAATTATATTTCTTATATTTTTGTTAATAGACTGACGTCTGAGTTGAATTTATAACATGTGACAGCCCGAGTGGCCCATTGACGGTCGCAGGGCATAATCAGCAACATACTAGTCATTACCATTCATTTCCTAGCAACATTGACGTCTCTCAGCGACATTGACAGTTCCAGCAACATTGACGTCTCTCAGCACATTGACCTCTCCAGCGACATTGACGTCTCTCAGCAACATTGACGTCTCTCAGCGACATTGACGTCTCTCAGCAACATGACGCTCTCAGCAACATTGACGTCTCCAGCAACATTGACGTCTCTCAGCACATTGACGTCTCTCAGCAACATGACGTCTCTCAGCAACATGACAAGTTCCCAGCAACATTGACTCTCTCAGCGACATTGACAATTCCCAGCAACATTGAGTCTCTCAGCGACATTGACAATCCATTCCCTCAACAACATTCACATTCCCAGCAACATTGACGTCTCTCAGCGACATTGACAATTGCCAGCAACATTGACGTCTCTCAGCGACATTGACATTCTCTCAGCAACATTGACGTCTCCCAGCAACATTGACGATCTCTCAGCAACATTGACGTCTCTCAGCAACATTGACATCCTCAGCGACATTGACGTCTCTCAGCAACATTGACATTCCTCAGCAACATCGACAGTCCCAGCAACATTGACGTCTTCAGCAACATTGACAATTCCCAGCAACTACTTGACAGTTCCCAGCAACATTGAGTCTCTCAGCAAATTGACAATTCCCAGCAACATCGACAGTTCCTAGCAACATTGACGTCTCTCAGCGACATTGACCATCTCCCATGCATACATTGACGTCTCTCAGCGACATTGACAATTCCCAGCAACATTGAGTCTCTCAGCGACATTGACAATTCCCAGCAACATCGACAGTTCCCAGCAACATTGACGTCTCTCACATTGCATCAGCACATTGAACAATTCCCAGCAACATTGACGTCTCCGACATTGCTCCAGCAACATTGACGTCTCTCAGCAACATTGACATCTCCAGCAACATTGACGTCTCTCAGCAACATTGACAATTCCCAGCAACATTGACGTCTCTCAGCGACATTGACAATTCCAGCAACATTGACGTCTCTCAGCGACATTGACAATTCCCAGCAACATTGACGTCTCTCGCAACATTGACAATTCCCAGCAACATTGACGTCTCTCAGCAACATTGACAATTCCCAGCAACATTGACGTCTCTCAGCAACATTGACAATTCCCAGCAACATTGACGTCTCTCAGCAACATTGACAATTCCCAGCAACATCGACAGCTCCCAGCAACATTGACGTCTTCAAGCGACATTGACAATTCTCACACAACATCGACGTCTCTCTCAGCGACATTGACCATTCCCAGCAACATTGACGTCTCTCAGCAACATTGACAATTCCCAGCAACATTGACAGCTCCTAGCAACATTGACAGTCTCTCTCAGCGACATTGACAGTCTCTCAGCGACATTGACGTCTAAAGCAACATGACAATTGACAGGTTCCAGCAACATTGACGTCTCTAGCAACATTGACAATTCCCTGCAACATTGACGTCTCTCAGCAACATTGACAATTCCCAGCAACATTGACGTCTCTCAGCAACATTGACAATTCCCAGCAACATTGACAGTTCACAGCAACATTGACGTCATTCCAGCAACATTGACGCATTCCAGCACATTGAACAATTCCCAGCAACATTGACGTCTCTCAGCAACATCGACAATTCCCAGCAACATTGACGTCTCTCAGCAACATTGACAATTCCCAGCAACATTGACGTCTCTCAGCAACATTGACAATTCCCAGCAACATGACGTCCATCATTGACCTTGACATTCTCCCAGCAACATTGACGTCTCTCAGCGACATTGACAATTCCCAGCAACATTGACGTCTCTCAGCAACATTGACAATTCCCAGCAACATTGACGTCTCTCAGCAACATTGACAATTCCCAGCAACATTCGACGTCTCTCAGCGACATTGACAATTCCCAGCAACATCGACAGCTCCCAGCAACATTGATGTCTCAAAGCAACATTGACAATTCCCAGCAACATCGACGTCTCTCAGCGACATTGACCATTCCCAGCAACATTGACGTCTCTCAGCAACATTGACAATTCCCAGCAACATTGACATCTCCCAGCAACATTGACAGCTCCCAGCAACATTGACGTCTCTCAGCGACATTGACGTCTCTCAGCGACATTGACAGTTCCCAGCAACATTGACGTCTTCAAGCAACATTGACAATTCCCAGCAACATTGACGTCTCTCAGCAACATTGACGTCTCTCAGCAACATCGACAATTCCCAGCAACATTGACGTCTCTCAGCAACATTGACAATTCCCAGCAACATTGACGTCTCTCAGCAACATTGACAATTCCCAGCAACATTGACGTCTCACAGCGACATTGACAATTCCCAGCAACATTGACGTCTCTCAGCGACATTGACAATTCCCAGCAACATTGACGTCTCTCGCAACATTGACAATTCCAGCAACATTGACGTCTCTCAGCAACATTGACAATTCCCAGCAACATTGACGTCTCTCAGCAACATTGACAATTCCCAGCAACATCGACAGCTCCCAGCAACATTGACGTCTCTCAGCAACATTGACCATTCCCAGCAACATCGACGTCTCTCAGCGACATTGACCATTCCCAGCAACATTGACGTCTCTCAGCAACATTGACAATTCCCAGCAACATTGACGTCTCTCAGCAACATTGACAATTCCCAGCAACATTGACGTCTCTCAGCGACATTGACAATTCCCAGCAACATCGACAGCTCCCAGCAACATTGACGTCTCTCAGCGACATTGACAATTCCCAGCAACATTGACAATTCCCAGCAACATCGACAGCTCCCAGCAACATTGATGATTTCTAGCAACATTGACGTCTCTCAACAACATTGACAATTCCCAGCAACATCGATTCTCAGACTTGTACTCTGTCAGCGACATTGACAATTCCCAGCAACATCGACAGCTCCCAGCAACATTGACGATTTCAAACAACATTGACGTCTCTCAGCAACATTGACAATTCCCAGCAACATCGACGTCTCTCAGCGACATTGACCATTCCCAGCAACATTGACGTTTCTCAGCAAAATTCCCAGCAACATCGACATCTCCCAGCAACATTGACAGCTCCCAGCAACATTGACGTCTCTCAGCGACATTGACGTCTCTCGGCGACATTGACGTCTCTCAGCGACATTGACAATTCCCAGCAACATTGACGTCTCTCAGCAACATTGACAATTCCCAGCAACATTGACGTCTCTCAGCAACATTGACAATTCCCAGCAACATTGACGTCTCTCAGCAACATTGACAATTCCCAGCAACATTGACGTCTCTCGGCGACATTGACAATTCCCAGCAACATTGACGTCTCTCAGCGACATTGACAATTCCCAGCAACATTGACGTCTCTCAGCAACATTGACAATTCCAGCAACATTGACGTCTCTCAGCAACATTGACATTCACAGCAACATTGACGTCTCTCAGCAACATTGACAATTCCCAGCAACATCTACAGCTCCCAGCAACATTGACGTCTCTCAGCAACAGTGACAATTCCCAGCAACATGACGTCTTCAGCGACATTGACCATTCCCAGCAACATTGACGTCTCTCAGCAACATTGACAATTCCCAGCAACATTGACGTCTCCCAGCAATATTGACAGCTCCTAGCAACATTGACGTCTCTCAGCGACATTGACATCTCTCAGCGACATTGACAGTTCCCAGCAACATTGACGTCTCTAAGCAACATTGACAATTCCCAGCAACATTGACGTCTCTCAGCAACATTGACAATTCCCAGCAACATTGACGTCTCTCAGCAACATTGACGTCTCTCAGCAACATTGACGTCTCTCGGCGACATTGACAATTCCAGCAACATTGACAATTCCCACTAACATTGACGTCTCTCAGCAACATTGACCATTCCCAGCAACATTAACAATTCCCAGCAACATTGACGTCTCTCAGCAACATCGACAATTCCCAGCAACATTGACGTCTCTCAGCAACATTGACGCTCAGCAACATTGACGTCTCCCAGCAAAATTGACCATTCCCAGCAACATTGACAGCTCCCAGCAACATTGACAATTTCTAGCAACATTACCAGCCCCAGCAAAATTAATAACTGCTCCTCGCCGCATTTACAGCTCTTAGTGGCATTGATAGTTCCTTGACATTGGTAACTCCAAGCAAAATTGATGTGCTCCTTGACTTATTGACAGCTCCTTGACTTATTGATGGCTCCTTGACTTATTGATGGCTCCTTGACTTATTGATAGCTCCTTGACTTATTGACAGCTCCTTGACTTATTGACAGCTCCTTGACTTATTGACAGCTCCTTGACTTATTGATAGCTCCTTGACTTATTGACAGCTCCTTGACTTATTGACAGCTCCTTGACTTATTGATAGCTCCTTGACTTATTGACAGCTCCTTGACTTATACGCTCTGATTATGACAGCTCCTTGACTTATTGACAGCTCCTTGACTTATTGACAGCTCTGCGGAATGCTGTGGGCCATGTACAGCGCTGAGAGAACTGAACTGGGCTGTGTGATGAACTGGGCTGTGTGATGAACTGGGCTGTGTGATGAACTGGGCTGTGTGATGAACTGGGCTGTGTGATGAACTGGGCTGTGTGATGAACGGGCTGTGCAGGAGATCCATTACAGGCTGGAAGTGACAAACAGACTCCATGGGACACATTTGCTTTTGACAGAACTACAGAGACAGAATTACAGAGATTTTACATGAAATGTGGAGATGATGGTTGTGTTTGTTTGGTTATCAAATCCTTGTCATTTGCCTTTTTTCAGCCATGGAAGTTCTGGATGGAGATGAAGTTCGTTTGTCTTCAAGAGGTCGTTATGCTGAGCGAGACATTGTACAGGTATTGGGCTCTGTTTATATGCTTGAAGTGAGAAAATGTATGTCGTCATGTTATATCTAGTTGTGGGAATACAAGTACATTAATGCCTGAAGAGAGTTCTCATAGATTCTAATGCTTTTCAAACTTTGAAAAAAAAAAAAGAGTTTAGAAATAATGTATTCAAGGTGATATCACTAGACAGTATTTAGGTGGTGTGCCTCTAATCTTTTGCAGTGAAATTGATTGATAAAGATTGTGTGTGTGTGTGTGTGTGTGTGTGTGTGTGTGTGTGTGTGTGTGTGTGTGATAAAGATGTGTGTGTATGTGTGTGAACACAATGTGTACAGTCAACTTCAGACAAAGGCAGTCTTCACTTTTCAGACGGATGCCAGCACAGATATACAAAAAGTAGACAGAGTTTTTGTTGTCGTCTTTTTGACAGTTGTGAAAAACACTTTCAAAGCATTATCCATCAGTCACTTTTGTTGTGGTTGTCTGGACATACGTTACAGCTACGCTTGAACTTCAACCCCAAACAGTGATTTGTAGCACACACATTCACCTTTGCATGGTTTTGATTGGCACAGTTTGTCCCATTGCGTGACTTCTTGGGGCGAGGTGGCGAGGACACAGCCACTGTTCAGGCACGCCTGGCCAAGGAGGTGCTGGAGGAGATTCCGGACCAGTTCCTGTCGTACATGCAGCGCCACAACATCAAGCCCAAGCCGCCGTTGCAGCGCCAGTCCACCATCTCCTCCATCCACTCCCTCCCCTCCTCGGAGCAGTGACCTGTTGCACCAAGAATGCGATCACAGTTCATTTCTCCCACTTTTTCATACCATCTTTGCAGTTCTCTGCTTCCTTCAAACCTGTCTGTTTCCTGTTTGTGCAAGTCCAGGAAAAGAATCGAGCTGAGAATAGCACTTGTTAGATAGATATCTGTACCGTATGATTTGTCTCATTTTCATATTTCATGACTGTTTCACAGATATTGATATAGACCCGTACCATCTTTGTCCATTATTTCATGATTGTTTCACAATTGTTTTTTTGTTGTTGTTCTTGTTGTCTTCACTTTTCATGATATCTGATATTTTTGTCAGTATTGATCAAAATTTTGTAAAATGATTCTGTATGATTGACTGACAATTCATCCAAACTGGCATTAGCTAGCCCCGATCTTTTTTCCCAGCTAGTGTGTATACTAAGATCCTTGAATATTTTTCATCTACAGTAATCAAATTTGTAATGTTGCTTCATTGTGCAGTAATATGCCCTCTCCATCATTCCTGAAAGATGGTTTTCCCAAGATTGTATTCTTTGTGGATTTTGTTGTATAGAAGATGTTAATGACTCAACTGCTGTATCTTGTGACAAAGGTGAAACACTGCTGTTGCTGCTCAACATAATTGGAGGTTATGAAATTTCTTTTTCACTTTTCCTTCAAAAATGTAACGGAATAAATGGATTGATGTATTGGTTGCCACTTCCTCTTTTTGTACCCAGTTGTCTCTTGATTCTCAGTCTTTTTTCATAGCTGTGTAAGAAACTACTGAAAGTGAAATTTCACCAACTTGGGCACAGCTGGTTAGAGTGATGTTGTTATTCTGAAGAAAGTAAGAACTATAGTAACACAAGTCCTGGATTTGGACTGGAAAACAGAGAATGGGTCTGTAAAGAGAGATTGTGTACAGCAAGGTTCTATAGACTGGCCTCTGTAAGCCAGCAGATGTGCGTTATGGGAGACCGAGAATGGGTCTGTAAAGAGAGATTGTGTACAGCAAGGTTCTGTAGACTGTCCTCTGTAAGCCATCAGATGTACACTATGGGAGACAGAGAATGGGTCTGTAAAGAGAGATTGTGTACAGCAAGGTTCTGTAGACTGTCCTCTGTAAGCCAGCAGATGTGCGTTATGGGAGACAGAGAATGGGTCTGTAAAGAGAGATTGTGTACAGCAAGGTTCTATAGACTGGCCTCTGTAAGCCATCAGATGTGCACTATGGGAGACGGAGAAGCAGACTGTCCTCTGTAAGCCATCAGATGTGCACTATGGGAGACGGAGAAGCAGACTGTCCTCTGTAAGCCAGCAGGTGCGTGCTTTATTTCATGTACAGTGTGTGCTGGGGGTGGGTAGTTATGCTGTGGGTGGGTACAGTACTTATCTAAAAAAAACAAAAATTGCAGTTCTTCAAATGCTTTTTTCTGTGACTTTGTTTTGTATAAATGATATGCTGACCTCTCAGAAATGTACAGATATGTAAATGTTTTGTACAGAACAGCAATATGTACACAAAATCATGTACATGTTAAATGTCAAGTGAGCACATTGATTTTGTTACTCAGTTTTGCGGTGTATATACATTCTTGTAGATAACTCCAGTAGAGGAGATGAAATCAGAGATATTGAGATGTGAAACTGGTTCCAACATCACATTGCTCTAATTATTATGGCCAGCTAGGAGCTAGCATGCCCCATTCAGTTTCACTCACATGATGATTTATGACTGTATGGTTCAGTTTGCTCTGATGTGTTTTGCTTTGATGTAACCGGTGATCCTTTCATTTGTAACCATGGAGGCCCTACCTTACCTCAGTTCATACAGAAGGATTCCTTTTGACCAGGAACTTAGTTCACACCCACATTGCAGGCTCTGTGAGTCAGCAAGACTATGCAAAAGTGGCTGAACCGATTGTAACCAAAGTTGGTGGAAAGAGGGATGTGGCCCCAGGATGACTCCAGGATTCATCAGCTAGATGACACGAAAACTAGAGGACTGATCTTTTGAAAAAACATATTGGTGAGGAGATGAAATCATGTGATCCAAGGATGAAGCCATGAATGTTGGGCTTATCCTGATCCAAGGGCAGATCCAGGCTCCATTCAACCGTGGCAGAGGTCTTTGCTCTCCCTGCTGCCCTTCTGTTGTACACCACGTTTCTCATGAATTTTACATGAGTAAAAGGGAACAACGAGAAACAGAGGACCAATAATTCTAGCAAATTCAAAAGGTGTCAAATATGCACTCTTTATCAAACAGTTTAAAACAAATGCATACTTACACATACACACGCAAGCGCATGCGCACACACATACACACACACACACACACACACACACACACACACACACACACACACCACACACACACACAGAAAACATGCTATGGTCCATAATTTCATCATTAGAAGAAAAGACTTTGAGGCTCAGGTCAATTGTTAACAAAAGATGTGTAAAACATAGAAGTAGAGAAGCCAGATTCATGTGTGATCCATTGAATTGCTAACCTGTTTCCTTCATCAGGGTATGAAGTTGGTAGCTTTCAGTGTAGCCAGTGGTGGGTGGGTCCCTCTGGGTATGAAATTGGTAGCTTTCAGTGTAGCCAGTGGTGGGTGGGTCCCTCTGGGTATGAAATTGGTAGCTTTCAGTGTAGCCAGTGGTGGGTGTGTCCCTCAGGGTATGAAATTGGTAGCTTTCAGTGTAGCCAGTGGTGGGTGTGTCCCTCAGGGCATGAAATTGGTAGCTTTCAGTGTAGCCAGTGGTGGGTGTGTCCCTCAGGGTATGAAATTGGTAGCTTTCAGTGTGTCCAGTGGTGGGTGTGTCCCTCAGGGTATGAAATTGGTAGCTTTCAGTGTAGCCAGTGGTGGGTGTGTCCCTCAGGGTATGAAATTGGTAGCTTTCAGTGTAGCCAGTGGTGGGTGTGTCCCTCAGGGCATGAAATTGGTAGCTTTCAGTGTAGCCAGTGGTGGGTGTGTCCCTCAGGGTATGAAATTGGTAGCTTTCAGTGTAGCCAGTGGTGGGTGTGTCCCTCAGGGTATGAAATTGGTAGCTTTCAGTGTAGCCAGTGGTGGGTGTGTCCCTCAGGGTATGAAATTGGTAGCTTTCAGTGTAGCCAGTGGTGGGTGTGTCCCTCAGGGTATGAAATTGGTAGCTTTCAGTGTAGCCAGTGGTGGGTGTGTCCCTCAGGGCATGAAATTGGTAGCTTTCAGTGTAGCCAGTGGTGGGTGTGTCCCTCAGGGTATGAAATTGGTAGCTTTCAGTGTAGCCAGTGGTGGGTGTGTCCCTCAGGGTATGAAATTGGTAGCTTTCAGTGTAGCCAGTGGTGGGTGTGTCCCTCAGGGTATGAAATTGGTAGCTTTCAGTGTAGCCAGTGGTGGGTGTGTCCCTCAGGGCATGAAATTGGTAGCTTTCAGTGTAGCCAGTGGTGGGTGTGTCCCTCAGGGTATAAAATTGGTAGCTTTCAGTGTTGCCAGTGGTGGTGTGTCCCTCAGGGTATGAAATTGGTA
This sequence comes from Conus ventricosus, assembly GCA_018398815.1. Lineage (NCBI taxonomy): Eukaryota > Metazoa > Mollusca > Gastropoda > Neogastropoda > Conidae > Conus > Conus ventricosus. The sequence continues at coordinate 4,690,457 of CM031604.1, read as the reverse complement.
GCTTTTAGTGTAGCCAGTGGTGGGTGTGTCCCTTGGGGTATGAAATTGGTAGCTTTCAGTGTGTCCAGTGGTGGGTGGGTCCCTCAGGGTATGAAATTGGTAGCTTTCAGTGTGTCCAGTGGTGGGTGTGTCCCTCAGGGTATGAAATTGGTAGCTTTCAGTGTAGCCAGTGGTGGGTGTGTCCCTCAGGGTTTGAAATTGTAGCTTTCAGTGTAGCCAGTGGTGGTGGGTCCCTCAGGGTATGAAATTGGTAGCTTTCAGAGTAGCCAGTGGTGGGTGGGTCCCTGGTCTGTTCTGTTGCAAGGCCAGTAGCTGCTTCTGTTATTCTCACACATGCCGTCTTTGAGTGAGCTTGAGGGATTGCGTCCCTTGGTCACGTGTAGTCCTTGGCGTTTGCCCCCATTTCCCTAATATTTTATGTGTTGATCACAGTAATTACTTGGTTGGTTGTGGGTCTTTACAGGATGGGCACTCAGTGACTTTGCTTGAATGCATTACTGAAAAGGATTGGGGCTTAACTATCCTTGTTTTCTTACACAGAGTTGTGATGTTGAGTTTCAGTATCATGCTGCATGAGATTTGATCATTCAAGGTAGTTTTATATCTGAATATTGTTAAGATTTACACAGTTATTAAGATGTTTGTTGTGAAGATCTACCCCATTCCCAGTACCAAACGCAAGCTCTTTTTTTAAAAACTTGTTTACTGTAATGTGTGTTATATCTCTGCCTCCATTTTGTGAGTCTGAAACATATAATGCTTTATTGACAGTGATCTGTGATGTATTAGGTATGATAGTGATCTGTGATGCATAATGTACATGTTATTCCAGTGTCAGTACTGTGTGTCTCTGTGTGTATAATGGATAATCTGTGACATCATGGGGTCAGAACAAAGATAGTTCGCCCTACGGAAAGATGGTTCACTCCGCGGCAAAGTGAAGCCAGATGGCTGGCACATTCCATGCTGCCACTCCCACCCTCACATGCTATCTTTCCACGCGTGTCCAACATGGCGAGTAAGGCAGGAGGCAACTGGTGCGCCGCGCCGAACTGTCATAATTCTCGGAAGAAGGGGTTCCGGTGTTTTTCTTTTCCAAAAGACGAAGAAAGGTGAGATCATTTTCTGTGTTACATTTCCTGAATACGTTGTTTTAATTAAGAGAGAGAGAGAGAGAGAGAGAGAGAGAGAGAGAGAGAGAGAGTGAGTCAGTTCAGCTGCGTGAGCGAGGAAATTGCTCCCGCGATGTTGTCATGCAGAAGCAGAGAGAGAGAGCGTACATGCACGCGCGCATGTGTGTGTGTGTGTGTGTGTGTGTGTGTGTGTGTGTGTGTGTGTGTGTGTGTGTGTGTGTGAGAGAGAGAGAGAGAGAGAGAGAGAGAGAGAGAGAGAGAGAGAGAGAGAAAATGCATAGGATACTACTAGCGCTCACATACACACACTTATAGGTGCTTGCACACGCACGCACGCACGCACGCACGCACGCACACACACACACACACACACACACACACACACACACACACACACACACACACACACACACACGCTTGTATGAAGATGATACGCATGTGCATAAGCAAGTGACCATGTGCTCACACGGCGCACATATGCACACACTGAGAGAACGTCTACAGACTGGCGTTAAAAAACAGTTTCTATATTGAACCAAGTTTCACCATTCTTTTTGTGTTCTTTGCAGATGCAAGAAGTGGGTTCAGAACTGTAGGCGTGAAGATCTTGTGGGCAAACCAGCTGCGTACCTTCATGCAAACTGCTGTATTTGCTCTGAGCATTTTGAAGCCAATCAGTTCATGGACCACACCCGCAAGAACTGTCGACTGATTTGGAGTGCAGTACCAACGCTTTTCAGTGTACCAAATCCACCACCAAGACTGACCATAAAACGACCACTTCCCACATGATCGGAGCTGCCACCAGCCAAAAAAGCACGGAGGCAAAAGGCAACATCAACATGTGATGCAGGTAATCAACATTATCATTTTACTAACTAACATCATAGTGCACATAGTATTTGGAAAAAGTACAGTTGTGAATGCTGTCAAACACTGTCTGCATAACTCGGCATCCCGTTGACTAACAAAATCCTTTAGCAGTTACTTGTTTATGTGTATGTATGCTTGCGCCACCGTGATTTAATGCAGGCTTATTTGTGCGTGCCCACGTGTGTGTGTGTGTGTGTGTGTGTGTGTGTGTGTGTGTGTGTGTGTGTGTGTGAGAGAGAGAGAGAGAGAGAGAGAGAGTGTGTGTGTGTGTGTGTGTGTGACACAGACAGACAGACAGAGATAGAGACAGAGACAGAGACAGACATTAAAATGCAAATCCACTTTCTGTCAACAGATGTAAGCACTGCAAAAGATGCATCTGTTGTGCAAACCGATTCTCTGTCAACTGGTCCTGGGGAGTCCACTCCATCTGTTCAACCCTCTGTCTCTGCTCCTGGACCCTCGTCTGCCCATGTTCCAGCACTGTCTCCTCAGCTTATGGGCCTTCTTCACACACACACACACACACACACACACACACAAAACAACATACACACACACACACACACACACACACACACACACACACACACACACACACACACAAACAAACAACATACACACACATTGACAGATGAGACAAAGAGAACACGAAACTTGTAAAACATTGTGTTCCATCACTTCCTGATCTGCCAGTCGGCTGTGTTATGCACCGGTAAAGTGGGAGTGGCAGGCAGAGCCTGCTCGCGGCGCAGCGCTCAGCCGGCTTCACTGTAGCTAATACTGCGGACAGAGTAAACCGCTCAGCGAGTGAACCGTCTTTCCGTAGGGCGTACAGTCTTTGGTCAGAATTTCACTTGCTGACCATATGTCTGTGACCCTGTCAGCCCACTGGTTGCCTTCAGATCATTTCCAAAGGACTCTGTTGAGCTGGGTTTTTTCCCACATAGTTCGTGTTTGTTAGATAATGTGTGTTTACTTTTGGGATCACATGCTGTACCATGTCATCTCTTGCTGGCCATGGCCAGTTCTGCTAGCTCTGATTTGGCTAAAATGTCATGGCTAATGCTGTACTAAGAAGCCCTGGGAAAATGTCATGGCCAATGCAGTACGAAGAAGCCCTGGGAAAATGTCATGGCTAATGCAGTATGAAGAAGCCCTGGAAAATGTCATGGCTAATGCTGTACAAGAAGCCCTGGGAAAATGTCATGGCTAATGCAGTACTAAGAAGCCCTGGGAAAATGTCATGGCTAATGCTGTACTAAGAAGCCCTAGAAAATGTCATGGCTAATGCAGTACTAAGAAGCCCTGGGAAAATGTCATGGCTAATCCTGTACTAAGAAGCCCTGGGAAAATGTCATGGCTAATGCAGTATGAAGAAGCCCTGGGAAAATGTCATGGCTAATGCAGTACTAAGAAGCCCTGGAAAATGTCATGGCTAATGCAGTATGAAGAAGCCCTGGGAAAATGTCATGGCTAATGCAGTATGAAGAAGCCCTGGGAAAAATGTCATGGCTAATGCAGTACTAAGAAGCCCTGGGAAAATGTCATGGCTAATGCTGTACTAAGAAGCCCTGGGAAAATGTCATGGCTATGCAGTACTAAGAAGCCCTGGGAAAATGTCATGGCTAATGCAGTATGAAGAAGCCCTGGGAAAATGTCATGGCTAATGCAGTACTAAGAAGCCCTGGGAAAATGTCATGGCTAATGCAGTATGAAGAAGCCCTGGGAAAATGTCATGGCTAATGAAGTACGAAGAAGCCCTGGGTAAATGTCATGGCTAATGCAGTATGAAGAAGCCCTGGGAAAATGTCATGGCTAATGCAGTACGAAGAAGCCCTGGGAAAATGTCATGGCTAATGCAGTATGAAGAAGCCCTGGGAAAATGTCATGGCTAATGCAGTACTAAGAAGCCCTGGGAAAATGTCATGGCTAATGCAGTACGAAGAAGCCCTGGGAAAATGTCATGGCTAATGCAGTACGAAGAAGCCCTGGGAAAATGTCATGGCTAATGCAGTATGAAGACACCCTGGGAAATGTCATGGCTAGTGCAGTACGAAGAAGCCCTGGGAAAATATCATGGCTAATGCAGTACGAAGAAGCCCTGGGAAAATATCATGGCTAATGCAGTACGAAGAAGCCCTGGGAAAATGTCATGGCTAATACAGTACGAAGAAGCCCTGGGAAAATGTCATGGCTAATGCAGTATGAAGAAGCCCTGGGAAAATGTCATGGCTAATGCACTACTAAGAAGCCCTGGGAAAATGTCATGGCTAATGCAGTACGAAGAAGCCCTGGGAAAATGTCATGGCTAATGCAGTACTAAGAAGCCCTGGGAAAATATCGTGGCTAATGCAGTATGAAGAAGCCCTGGGAAAATGTCATGGCTAATGCAGTATGAAGAAGCCCTGGGAAATGTCCATGGCTAATGCAGTACGAAGAAGCCCTGGGAAAATGTCATGGCTAATGCAGTATGAAGAATCCCTGGGAAAATGTCATGGCTAATGCAGTATGAAGAAGCCCTGGAAAATGTCATGGCTAATGCAGTATGAAGAAGCCCTGGGAAAATGTCATGGCTAATGCAGTATGAAGACACCCTGGGAAAATGTCATGGCTAATGCAGTACTAAGAAGCCCTGGGAAAATGTCATGGCTAATGCAGTATGAAGACACCCTGGGAAAATGTCATGGCTAATGCAGTATGAAGACACCCTGGGAAAATGTCATGGCTAATGCAGTACTAAGAAGCCCTGGGAAAATGTCATGGCTAATGCAGTACGAAGAAAACCCTGGGAAAATGTCATGGCTAATGCAGTACGAAGAAGCCCTGGGAAAATGTCATGGCTAATGCTGTACTACCCCTGGGAAAATGTCATGGCTAATGCAGTATGAAGAAGCCCTGGGAAAATGTCATGGCTAATGCAGTATGAAGAAGCCCTGGGAAAATGTCATGGCTAATGCAGTACTAAGAAGCCCTGGGAAAATGTCATGGCTAATGCAGTACGAAGAAGCCCTGGGAAAATGTCATGGCTAATGCAGTACGAAGAAGCCCTGGGAAAATGTCATGGCTAATGCAGTATGAAGAAGCCCTGGGAAAATGTCATGGCTAATGCTGTACTAAGAAGCCCTGGGAAAATGTCATGGCTGATGCAGTACTAAGAAGCCCTGGGAAAATGTTATGGCTAATGCAGTATGAAGAAGCCCTAGGAAAATGCTGTAAGTTTCTGATCCAGAGTGTGCAGGTACATCCACTTCCTTGCTTTCTATGGCCATGTACTGTGGCAGCGTGATTTATCAGGTTTTCACGCCATCTCGCCTTTTACCTTTTACGAACTACAATACCTAGTTCATTTTAATCTCATAAAGTGGTTTCCACTCACCCATGAAGCAGTGGTTCAGGTTTTGGAACAGAGTCACTGTTGACTTAAATACAGTTTGTTTCTTTTTTTTGTTGTTTCCTCATTTCCATCTCCTCACTTTGCTCACATTATGCTCCCACCACCTGGATTGCCTGTCTCACCATTCCAAGGGTGAAGCCAAGAACTTCATTTTCATGGAAAATTGTACCGATGTGAATGTCTGCCTAATGGGCACAGTTTCTCCGTGGGTAGTGTGAACACTTTGTCCAGGCTCTCTTTCTGAAAGATACCTGTGTAGAGCTGGATACCTGTTGTCTGAATGGTGGGTTACCAGAATAGTTGCATTTTTTAACTTGCACACTTCCATGCGTAGGTCTAGTGTGCAATCCCTCGCTGGTCCTGGACTTTGAGAGGTCTGCTCATGACGATCAGCATGGAAGGTACAATTTTTGAAATGTTATTTGAGAATCCAAAACTTTGGAAAGAAGCACTTGACCTGAACACATCAGTCATAGAAAAGCTAACTGAGACTTCTTTGAAAGAAATGTCTGGAAAAGAACTGACAAGAGTTCTGCAAAGTTTGGATCTGCAGAAACCTTTCAGATGTTCTTCTAAAATATGCCAAAGCAACTACTCCGCATCATCTAACAACCTCTGAATATCTAACACAGCCTTGTTTCACTCTGACTGCCGACCAATCAAAAATCTGCACACAGGATCAACATTGTGTTCTGCAGACCATCAGTGACCAGCGGTCAAGCTCATCAAAAACTGTGAGCCAAATCAATATGTATTTTCAAAATCAGCCATCGTCCGTCTTGGAGAGATCTCTACTCCAAGCTCAGAGCAAAAGTGCTCCAGAACAAAAGTCTGGAAAGTAATCCAGAAAATCAAATGGGAAAACATCAACCCTTCTATCCATCACCTGAAACCTGCAGATACCCTGATAACAAACAAGCAGTTGCCAGTCTGTTGGCTTCCATTATTTGAAAAGACATTCTTTTTCCACTAGTGAATCTTGAACAATCATAAAAAAGAAAAATAAGATCTCCCAGCAATGTTTTGTTGGTCAATGCTAAAGACAGTCTTGTCTGGACTGCAGGGCCCACTGCCCTCCTGGCGGAAAGTGCTCGTTATTCCAATTCCCAGACCTAGGGAAGTCTTGCACAATCCTACAGATCATCACCTCTCACCACTTTCCTTCATGAATTAATAGAAAAGATCGTCAATGCTTGAGTGATGTGGAAGCTGGAGACTGATGACCTTCTGGCTACAGAACAATGCAGTTTCTACAAGTACCATTCTTCAGATGACCACCTGTGAAACCACCTTCTGCAACACCTTTATTAACAAACAACATGTTGTAGCTATCTCTTTTTACCTGGAGAAAACTAACAACATGACTTGGAGATCTGGTATTGTCATGGATCTTCATGATCAAGCTTTTTAAGGTCGTCTACCTCTTTTCATTAAAACCTTTTAGGGATCAGCAGTTTCAAGTTTGCGTTGATGGATCAATCTAATTATACTTTTTAGATAATAGTTCTTTGATGCTTTCATTTTTCATATGCCCATACTTTATTCTCTCACCATTTCCATTCTTTGAAAGGGTGTAATGTAGATAGATTTTCTTATTTTCCTCATTATGTTGTAATGTTTGATTTCTAAAGATATGAAATGAAATGCTGTCCATTTTAAGGATCTTATTTTTTATCGTTTCATGTCACATAATGACAGCCCTGATATGGCCCTTTGCGGTCGGCTGGGCTATAAGCAACATTATCTTATCTCATGTCACATAATGAAATAAGTGCTTAACTTAATAACATGATTATATTGGAGTTTGAAGGTGTGTTTATTTCTCCGCATGGTTTTATAAAAATTTTGCTGGTATAAGTAGTATTACTCTTTTCTGCATATTTGGATTAGCATTTTTTTTCTATGTGTTGTTCACTTATGTATTAGTGATTGTTTGTGTCATCATTTGTGTTCTTTCTTTAAATTGGTGCCATAAGTTGCATTGTTTTTGAGTTTATGAGCATGAAATCGTGTCATCCTGGAAGCAAGAGTTACTCTTCTTGTTGTTATTTACTTTTTTCTGTTCCCTGCCTCATTGAACATTTCTTTCATTATCAGTCAGACTGAGATTCTGTGTTTGTTCTTTTCCACCAGTTGTCCAGGCTGAGGATGGTCATGATGAAAGGGCTCCACCAGTCTTGAGTGAATGTTGATTTGTGTCTGTTCATATCTTCAGTTTTTGCTGTGTGCGGTTATCAGGTGCAGGGTGAGGGGAAAAGCAAGAAACGTTTGTGTTGGGGCAGTGGCATGTTTTCTTGTTCTGAGTGTTTGTGCTTGTATTCAAGAAACGTTTGTGTTGGGGCAGTGGCATGTTTTCTTGTTCTGAGTGTTTTGTGCTTGTATTCAAGATAAGTGATCGATGCTGTAAAAGCAGTTGTTTGGATTTTCCATGTCTTAATTAAGAGCAAGAATTTACACCTTCCCCCTTTTTTTTCTTTTGCTCATTTTCTGTCATTTTGTCATATCTGTGTCATCTGTTTAGTTTGATTTTTTTCTTTGTGTTACCTTCTGGAGTGTTTTGTGAATATAATTATGACACTTTGGAAAAGATGTTGGGGGTAAGGCATGTGGAGTGTCATTGGACTCAAAAACTGATGGGGAAAAGGTCATGCAGCATTAGTTCTTCATGTGTGCTTTTAGAAGTTTTGAGCAGTGCATGTCCATCTGGGGGCTACAAGAACTTTTGTCATCATGTAATTTGACCTAGTAAATTTTTAGATATCCAAAAAGGACAGTAAAAGATTTCAAGTTTCATTTAGAAACAGAAGTAGTGGATAGCAAATCCTTTTTCAGCTGTATTTTGGCCTAACCATCCAGGCTAGGACCTTTTAGCTGTATTTATGGCCTAACAACCAGGCAGGAACCTTTTCAGCTGTATTAAATTGGCCTAAACCAAAACCAGCAGGACCTTTTCAGCTGTATTTATGGCCTCACCAACCAGCAGGACCTTTTCAGCTGTATTATGCCTACCAACATGCGGCCTTTCAGCTTATTTAGCCTAACCAAGCCAGCAGGACCTTTTCAGCTGTATTTATGGCCTCACCAACCAAGCAGGACTTTCCTGTATTAGGCTACACCTAGCAGGACCTTGTCACTGTATTATGGCTAACGAACAAAGATTTAGCTTATTGGTCACAACCAAGCAGGACCTTGTCAGCTGTATTTATGGCCTAACCAACCTAGCAGGACCTTGTCAAGGTAGGATTTGCAAGCAAAAGCTTTTAAAAAAATCTCGTCAAGGACAAAGGTCAAGCTTATTTTGGCTCGTCTCCATTTTTTTTAGTTTATTATTATATGAATGTGAAATGTGGATGAATAGTGTGAAATGTCAAGGAATGTACCCTGCCTTTTAATTTCTGACCAGAATAGGTTCACTCTGATGTTTTTATTTGTTGGTGTTTTTTTTTCAAACTCTAAGGGAGTGTGGTGTGTGTGTGTGTGTGTGTGTGTGTGTGTGATGTGTGTGGGTGTGTGTGATGGGGGTACTACCTTGAAGAGCAACTTACCAGGTTTCTCCATTTCCGTGTGCCCAGGTCTGGGTCTCTGCAGGTGTTCTTCCTTCTTCCATTCTGCAAGGTTTTCAGTCCATGGTTCTCTGCTTGTCTCCCCACCCTCTCCCTCCTTCAACCATTCCATGGAGCATTGTGTTACCACGGCCATTGGATCCCGTTACATGGCCTACCAATGTTGTTTCTTTTTCTGACTGTCAGTAGATCTTCGCATGTTCCTACATGTTGCTTGACGGTTTGACATGCTTGTTTTGATTGGTGATGTTTAGTCTCTTTCGGTAACATCTAATTTCTATGGCTTTGGTACCTCTTACAAGATCTATCTCTCTCTCTGTCTCACACACACACACACACACACACACACCACAAAATACACACACACACACACACACACACCACACACACACACACACACACACACACACACACACACAGTAGTTATTTTTTTAAGGGAAAGCAAGGAAAATTGTTTTTAACTTTGCCAAAGGAAGGAAGACAGAAAAACTATTTCCTATCTGTTGTTGGGAAGATTCAGGAAAACATAACGAACATCAACATATGCCTCTTTCTTTTTTTATGCTTGACTAGAACTCTGAAGTTAACTATTGGTTAGATTTTTGAGTATGTGAATATTTTCAATCCCACCACTAGGATAGCCACATACTCACTTTGTGGATGATATCTGGATAGGACACCGGTGAGCATATGTCTTATATTTATGTCACCCATCAGCACAAGATGGCCTTCTCTTCTTCAAAAGGCAGAATGGAATTTAATGTGTGTGTAGTATTTTTAAAGGACCTTGGCTTAAAGTCTCATCCAAAGGACTAGGAGATGGTTTGTGTCGGTGCAGTGTTACGTTTGAAGAGAAAATCTTTTCCCACCTGGTTATCTCCAGTTGGAAAGAAACCCCAGACCGTGGATCAAGAGTCTGTTGCCTTACGCACACGGCAACCAGTCCCCTGTTGTGCCTCTGACAGTCTTGCAGAGAAAAAAGGGAGAATACCATCAGATTTGTATTCTGGTTTGCTGTTAGGAGGTCATGCTAAGGATCCAGATCACAAGACATTAAAACCCTTGTCCACAAATGTGCTGAGATATGTGGGAGGAAAAGTTTGTAGCATATTGTTTTCTTACTTGGCACGTTTGACTGACTTCCCATTTTGTTTAATGCATGTTTTGTGCTTGGGTTGGCTTTTTCACACACTGACAGGTGGGGTTACTGGGGGGGTTTTCTACCAGGTTTTATGGATGTTTGAAAAAAACACAAAAAAAACATTGTTATTGTTTTTTTTTAAAATATTCTTTTAGCTCTCAGTATTTTAAAATGTATGTTCATTCCCTGCTCTTATGTGCTAAAACATGACAATTTTGTTTATAAACACACTTTTTTGTTCATTTGAAGAACTGCTGTCACTACAAACACATGGGTTCATGAACATTACCTGTTGATAATTTTTGTTTGGCAACTGATGTTGATTTATCATTGAGGTTTGGAAGTTTGTTTGTTTTTGTTTTTTGTTGTGTTTTTTTTACAACAGATGCTTGCAAGAAGTTTCAAGGTCTTTGATGAGAACTGTGGATTTGTAGAGGAGGTATGGGCAGACCTTCATATATGATGTAGATTTGGATTTCTTTTTGCAACATCTCTTATTAGAAGAGGTATGGATTTCTGTGACAGCACCTGCTGATGTGTAGAAGAGGTTTTAACCTATGTTCATGCAATGCAGAGGTATTAACGTATGTTTGTGCAATGCAGAGGTTTGGAGTTCTGTGATAACACATGCTGTGTGTAAATGAGTTTGGAGTCCTGTGATAATAGATGTGTGTACACGTTTGGAGTTGTTTGACAGAAGATGTGTGTCGAGGTGTGGAGTTCTTTAACTACAATGTTAATGTATTCCAGAGGTTTGGAGTTCTTTAACAAAAGATGTGTGTAGAGGTGTGGAGTTCTTTAACTGCAAATGTTAATGTATTCCATATGTTTGGAGTTCTTTGTCAGCTGATGTTTTTGTGGTTTGGAATTGTTTGACAGCAGATGTTGATGTGTTCTGGAGGTTTGGAGTTCTTATAATGGCAGATGGTGCTGGTGATTTTTTTTTTTTTTTTTTTGAGTTCTGGAATTGTTTGACAATAGGTCCTGATGCACTTTGGAGTTCTTGATTATACCTGTTAAAACTCATCATCAGGGAAGTTTGGAGATGGGTTTTTGTTTGATTTCCTTTTCCTTGTCTTATGTACATAGAGTGCTCTTTCCCTTGGTTGAGCTCAGTTGGCTAGGAAGAAAAAGGCTATCCCTTGGTTGAGCTCAGTTGGCTAGGAAGAAAAAAGGTGTCATTTTGAAAATCTGAAACATGCACCTATGTACCAGAGACACACCAGCAAAAAAGCTCAGTGTGATAAGCATGGCAGGTGCATGCATCCGATGGGAAAGGTTTTCTTTTGCTCTGTCTTTTCAGACACCTGTTCCCAGAACAGGAAAGAGCACTCAGTGTTCCAGATTGGTACCAGACACTCCAATTGTAAGAGAGAAAACCTTGTGTATTTTTTCCAGCATGTGTTCCACACCCTCTCATTCTTATCACTGTCCTTCTACATCCAGCCACACCCATGTTTCACCCATAACCGTCAAGGTGCCAGCAGCCCATAGAGATGAAAGTAGTCACCGTAGGAACAGACCCTCCACATCTGCATAATGACTTTGGGGTTTGTCAGCAGTGCCTATTGCCATGTAACAGAGGTATGACTCTGGTGATACGTGCAAAGTTGCCGAGCCAGACTGAGTACTTGGCACCCTATGGAATGCAGACTGCTGCCAAACACCTCTATCGGTAGAGCGTAGAACCCGTATTGGTGGAATATGGTTGTGGTCTCCTCACTTGGCAGTGATGCCACTCTGTCTAGCTTTGCAACTAAGCGGTGAATGTTATTAATAGGGAATGCCTTGCGTACGTTAGAGCAAAGTGCAGACCATTGAATATCACAGTAGTTACTCAGCATTTTTGCACCCTCTCAGTCTGCGTCTGTAGCACTCTTCCTTCTTGACAGAAGGCGGCCAGGACAAAAGACATCAGACAGACCTAAGGTGTTCAACTGGTCACTGTGAGGGAAAGGATGTATGTATCATACATGTCAGCTTCCAGAAAAAGAAGACCAGTTTTTTTTAAATGGTCAAGGAGATGCCTGCCTTAACTTGCACAAACTGCACATGTGCGCACGCATGCACACACATGCACGCACACGCACACACACACACACACACACACACACACACACACACACTCACTCACTCACTCACACTCATATGAAGAGAAATGAAGGACACACTTGTACACACACAAATACACATGCCAAGACTTTTTTTTTTTTTAATTCAAAACAACATCAATGCAAATAACAACAACAAAGATGATGTGTATGTATATTGGCTCAGTGTATGTCCATGAATTTTGCACTGCTGTCCCCAGGTCTCTGATGTGTTTGCAATACATGCTGTACATGGGCTGTTTGCTCTTCAGCTTATCTATGAGACTACATATTATTGGCATCAAGAAACTTATTGCTGTCATGAAACTGTCGGCTTTGATTCAAACATGGTTTCTGAGGACTTTGTTGTTGACCTCTGTCTGTTTGGTAAAGCTGTGCCGTTATGGACGCTCACTAAGTGATAAAACAGCCAGTTGTCATGAATTCCATGTAAGGTCTTTGATGATTACACTGTTTTGACATTTGGCACCAGCTCCAATGTTCAAACAATAATTTTTGGTAGCAGGAAAATAACATTTAAGAGATTATTTTCTGGAATTAGAAAGCCAAAGGAATTAACGTGACCTGCATAACAGTAAAATCTGAAGGGAAAAAAATCATCTTCCTTCTATTCATTGTTTTAGATCTAATAATTATAATTGTCATAGCTAATATTGTCTTTGAGTAGGATGAAATTTATGGCTGTCAACATTTTGTATAAACATGAAGACAGCAGAAGAATCTGTAACAGGCTTTTGATATGATAAGGCAGGCAGACTGCTGTCCTTAGTATCTTAACGGGATTCTGTGTGTGTGTTTCTAGACAAGGGTTGACTGAAAGCCTGACAGCTTGGCACGAACAGGTAGTGTAATGAATTCACTCAAGTGTCACCATGAACAAAAAGTGTAATGAATACACACAGCGTCACTATAAACAAATAGTGTAGTGCATACACTCAGTGTCACCATGAACAGATAGTGCAGTGACACACCCAGTTTCACTATGAACAAATAGTGTAGTGAATGTACTCAGTGTCACCATGAACAGATAGTGTAGTGACACACCCAGTTTCACTATGAACAAACAGTGTAGTGAATGTACTCGGTGTCACCATGAACAAATAGTGTAGTGACACACCCAGTTTCACGATGAACAAATAGTGTAGTGAATGTACTCGGTGTCACCATGAACAGATAGTGTAGTGACACACCCAGTTTCACTATGAACAAATAGTGTAGTTAATGTACTCAAGTGTCACTATCAGCACATGTAAAGGCTCAGGCTTTTAAGCTCAGCATAAAACCAGGCCCACATCTCCTTCATTTTCCAATGTCATTTTGAAATGTGCATTTGTAGCCCAGGTCTTTACCAATATTTGGTTACATCTTTAAATCTATGCTGCTTTTTTCAGGATGTGCTATGTGCATTATCCAAAACATATAATGTCTCATTCATAATATAAACAGTGCAGTTATATTCAACACATATCAGATATGTGCACAGTTTGAAACATCTGTAAGTATTCTCAGAACATGTACATATTATGTCTTCTTCATGATACAAACAGAACAGTTATATTCAATATACATCAGAATTAAGCACAGTTCAAAGCTTATGTATATGAGAAAATATCCTTTGAAAGCCAGGTATTAAAAATGATGACCCTTTTAAACCAGCTAAAATTGTTTAGGCTTGAAGTGATTTTTTTTAGATAAAAAGAAAGTGGGAACTTTTGTATCATGTATTTTTGTCTTTTTTGCTTTATTGTACAGTGTGCAGCTTGTTTCAGCCTGAAAACAGGACAAAAGAAAGAGAGAGAAAGAATGTAATATATCATGTGTATGTACTTGTGACAGAATTTGCAAACCAAATGAAAATGGCAGTGTTTAATGTTGCAGATTATGGGCTTGTAAGGTGTGGTTTTGATTTCTGTTAGAGCCACATATTTTAGGGATTTTATCTTCTTTTTTTAACCTTAGAAGACTGGAAGCATACGTTCGTATTTCATTATTTTACTTAATGGATGCATCTCTGATAGTGTTGCTAAAATTTCTTGAGCAAGAGGTGACTGTATTCTGTGAGCCTAGTTGACACCAGTTATATGCTGTTAAACTAAACATAGAGTGCAGCCCGTCATATGGTGTTAAACTAAACATAGAGTGCAAGCAAGGCCCCGTCATATGGTGTTAAACTAAACATAGAGTGCAGCCCCGTCATATGGTCACTTTCCAGAATGTCACTCCAGAGCACCAACTTCGTCATTCTCATCCTTATTGATTAGCATGAACAAAGAAAGGTGTCACATTCTGTGGCCCTTTGTTACCACGCTGTCATGGTGACCTCAGTGTCAGTTTCCTGTCCATCTGTACGCACTTTGCGACCTCTGTCATGGTGACCTCTATCATGGTGACCTCTGTCATGGTCATTGGTAACAGCAAGTCCATGGGGAGTTTTGTTGGGTGGATCTGATGGGGCCCCCTGAGGGGTTGCTCTCTCATGGGGAGTTTTGTTGGGTGGATATGATGGGGCCCCTGAGGGGTTGCTCTCTCATGGGGAGTTTTGTTGGGTGGATATGATGGAGCCCCTGAGGGATTGCTCTCTCATGCTGGCTCTGTAACTAAGCAGTTATTGTCTTCAGTAAAGGAACTCACTGGTAGGCTGCATCCTTCAAAGGTTGGATCAGAAGAGGCATCACTGAACACCACTGGTGTGACTCAGCAGCAGTGCAGTGTCTCCTCGGGTGGGTTGCTTCATAACAACTGCTCGCTGTGTTTTTCGGTGCCAGGGCTGTGTTTTGTCGGTGCCAGGGCCGGCGGGGGGAACCCAAAAGGATTTGCTTGGATGGGGAGCCGTGACATGCACAGAAGATGAGCAGGAATAAATTTAAAAATGGCAATAGTATGCAATACCGGTCTTTTTAAGAAGTCTTTTGTACATTTTCATTTTTTTCACAGCAAGGTCAGAAAGATGCATACATCTGGGGTATTTTTTGTTGTTGTTCTTCTTCTTCCCTCATCATTATCAACATAAGCTGTTTGGGGCCCAGCGGAAAAGATTCAAAATTCAAAACCCAATTATTTGTTTTTGTTTACAGTGCGGTTTAGACTAATTGGATTTTATCATTTTGACTGTATTCTCCTACAGCTTATGGATTGCGCTTGTGATTTCCATCTGTTTACAGTTGACTTTCTTATTAGAATGGACATATTTTTTTTTGCTTTCAATATGTATGTGTAATGGATGGTTACTGTTTACACCTTTTTATTGAAACAATAAAGCAGTCTTTAAAAACAAACATTTTCTCATGTGTGTTGTTGAATAGGTTGCTAAGAAGAGTCTGCATGAGATCAGTTATAGATGACATGCCAGTGTTGTACACAGAAATCAAAGAACGGTTATAAATAAAAAGAATCATTTCAGTCATTTACACCATTCATCGGTTTGGGCTGTTATATATGTTCAAAGAAATGTTCATTCTTTGGTGTTCATCCATGCGCATTCCTAGGGTGATGCAGCAGGCTGCATTGGTAATAAATCATGTTTCCATGTTCCTGTGTTGCAGTCAACACTGCCTTTTTCATTTTATCTTTCTTGACTGTCGACTACTTAATATGAAAGCTTTTTAAAGATATCTTTTGGGCATCATATACTACATCATGCCAAACTAATGCAAGCGTGACCAATAAGTTTGCTTGCTTTGGGATCAGTGTTGTTGTGTGTGTGGTGAAGGGGGATTTGATTGGCCAGGGAGTTTGTCTTATGTTTGTTCTGTTGTTTTGACAGTTTGTCTCCCTTGATTTGGTTAAAGTGGTTGTGAAGAGTTGGCTGTATGTATAGATGGCTGAGTCTTGAAGCGTGGCCATGGCATGAGAAGACGGGAGAGAGACTCCAGGGGAGCATTGAGTGTTTGATATGTGTCAACATGATTTTGGGAGGCCGGCTTGGACAAGAATCTTTGTAGTGATGGGATTATGGGGGTTGGATGGGTGTGAGAAAATGAGAAGCCACGAGAGAGATGACAGTATTCTAAGATATTTGTTTCAGAAATTAAAATGGGATGCTGACTCCTTCTTTGTGAAACTGTGTTTTAGCGTATCCTAGCGCAATGGTTGGCTAATGGGTGGTAGAAATTGAATGGACTGTAAAAGCTGGCATGGGGAACAATTTGGGGCGGCCAGCATTGTGTTGTGGCTGTATTTGTTATTGTTGAGGTGGTTGAAAGAAGAAGGGGGGTTGAGGAATATCAAATAACGATCACAGGCCAACAACTACAAGTGAATGTGAAGCGATATCAGGAACAACGAAAAGTGAAATGCAGCAAAGATCACAGGTGCACACCAAAAATCGATAACGTCTTCAATTTTGTTTATCTTGAGCTTAGCAAGATCAACTTTTTCATGATGTTGGTAAAGAAAGAAAGACATTTTTGGAATCGAAAGTAGACTGTTTTGGTAGAGGACGGGCTTCTGCGTTCTTGAAAGAGGGTGGAAAGGAACTAGTGGACAGAGTTCAAGAGGGTTGGTATATCAGGCAGAGTATTTGAAGACCAGTGGACAGAGTTAGCAATGAGTTGATGTATAAGGCAGGAGTATATGAGAAATGGACAAGTTAGGCAATGAGGTTGGGGACATCAGGGAGGGTATAAGAAGACAGTGACAGAGTGAGGGAATGAGGTTGGTATAACAGGGCAGAGTATATGAAGAAGTTGACAAGAGTGCAATGGGGTGGTGATATAAGGCAGGGAGTAATGAAAGACAGTAGCAGAGTTGCAATTAGGTGGTGATATAGGCAGGAGTATATGAAGACAGTGGACAGAGTTAGCAATGAGGGTGTGAAATAAGCCAGGAGTATATGAAAACAGTGGACAGAGTTAAAATGAGGTTGGTGATATAAGGGAGGAGTTAAAAACGGTGGGCAGAGTTAGCAAAGGGTTGGTGAAAAGGCAGGAGTATATGAAGACAGTGGACAGAGTGAGCAATGAGGTTGGTATACAGGCAGGGGTATATGAAGACAGTGGACAGAGTTAGCAATGAGGTTGGTGATATAAGGGGAGTATATGAAGACAGTGGAAGAGTTAGCAAATGAGGTTGGGAATAAAGGTCAGAGTATAGAAGGGCAGTGGACAGGGGTTAGCAATGAGGTTGGTATAACGGCAGGGTATATGAAGACAGTGGACAGAGTTAGCAATGAGGTTTTTGATTTAAGGCAGGAGTATAAGACAGTGGACAGATTTTAGCAAGAGGTTGTGATATAAGGCGGAGATATGAAGACAGTGGACAGAGTTTAGCAATGAGGTTGGGTTGATTAAGGCAGAGTGAGCAATGAGTTGGTGATATAAGGCGGAGTATATGAACATGGACAAGTTAGCAATGGGGTTTGGTGATATAAGCCAGGAGTATATGAAGACAGTGGAAGAGTTAGCAATGAGGTTGGTAATAAAAGGCAGGAGAAATAAGACAGTGGACAGAGTTACAATGAGGTGGTGATATAAGGCAGGAGTATATGAGACAGTGGACGAGTTAGCAATGAGGTTGGTGATATAAGGCAGGAGTATAAGAAGTGGCAGAGTTGCAATGGAGGTTGGTGATATAAGGCGGAGTTTATGAGACAGGGACAGAGTTAGCAATGGGTTGAATGTATAAGGGCGGGGGAGTATTGAAGACAGGTGGACAGAGTTAGCAATGAGGTGTGAATCAGGCAGGATTAATGAAGACAGTGGACAGGTTGCAAATGAGGTTGATGATATAAGGCGGGTATATGAAGACAGTGGACAGAGGTTAGCATGAGGTTGGTTTTAAAGGCAAGAGTATATAAACGTGGACAGGTGAAGGCAGGTGGGTTGATGATATAAGGAGGAGTATATGAAGCATGGACAGGTGGAAAGGGAGTTGATGATTATAAGGCAGGAGGATATGAAGGACGTAGGACAAAATGTGAGCAATGAGGGGTGGTGACATAGGCAGGAGTATTAAGACAGGGGACAGATTTGGGGCAATGAGGGTGGGATAAAGGCAGGAGTAAAGAACAGTGGACAGGAGTGGAAATGAGGGTGGTGAATCAGGCAGGGTTTTTAATGAAGACGTTGAAGAGTGAGCTTTTGGGGGGGGTGATATTGGGCAGGGTATATGAAACAATGGACGGTTAGCAATGAGGTGGTGATATAAGGCAGGAGTTAAGACAGTGGACAGAGTTAGTAATGGGGTTGGTATCGGCGGAGTATATGAAGACAGTAGACAGAGTTAGCAATGAGGTTGGTGATATAAGGCGGAGTATATAAGACAGTGGACAGATTAGAAATGGGGGTGGTGATAAAGGCAGGTATATGAAGACATTAAGGCAGGAGTATACGAAGAACAGTGGACGAGTTAGCAATGAGGTTGGGTGTATAAGGCAGGAGTATAGACAGTGGAAGAGTTAGCAATGAGGTTGATGTTTAAAAGGGCGGTTATGAAGACATGGACAGGTGAGCAATGAGGTTGGAAATAGGCAGGAGTATATGAAGACAGGGGACGGTTGCAATGAGGTTGGTGATTAAGGCAGGAGTATATGTGGAGGAGTGCCATGAGGTGGTGATAAAAAGGCAGAGTGAAAAATGAGGTTGGTGATGTAAGGAGAGTGACCATGAGGGTGGTGATATAGGAGATTGACCAGTGAGGGTGGTGATGTAAGGCAGTGTGACCAGTGAGGGTGGTGGTGTAAGGCGAGGGGACCAATGATGTTGGTGATGTAAGGCAGTGCCCAGTGAGGGGGTGATGTAAGGCAGAGTGACCAGTGAGGGTGGTGTTTATAAGGCAGAGTGCCAGTGAGGGTGGTGATATAAGGCAGAGTGACCAGGAGGTTGGTGATAAGGCAGAGTGACCAGTGAGGGGTGTGAGTAAGGCAGAGTGACCAATGGGTTGGGATGTAGGCAAGTGACCGTGAGGTGGTGATGTAAGGCGAGTGACAGTGAGGGTGGTGATATAGGCAGGTACCAGTGGGTTGGTGATGAAGGGGCAGAGGCCCAAATTTGAGGGTAGTAAAATAAGGCAGAGTGGACCAGTGGGGTTGGTGTATAAGGAGAGTGACCAGTGGGGGTGGTGATTAAGGCAGTGACCAGTGGGGGGGTGTATAAGGCGGGATGACCAGTGAGGGTGGTGATAAAAGGCAGAGTGACCAGGAGGTGGTGATATAAGGCAGGTGACCAATGAGGGTGGTGTTTATAAGGGAGTGACAATGAGGGTGGTGTATAGGCAGAGTGACCAATGAGGTGGTGATATAAGGCGTTGACCAATGAGGGTGGTGATATAAGGCAGAGTGCCCAGTGGGGGTGGTGATAAAAGGGCAGAGTGACAGTGAGGTGGTGATATAAGGGCAGAGTGACCATGAGGTTGGTGATAAAGGCAGAGTGACCAATGGGGGTGGTGATATAAGGCAGAGTGACCATTGAGGGTGGTGATATAAGGCAGGTGACCAATGGGGGGGTGATATAAGGCAAGTGACAATGGGGGTGGTGGATAAGGCAGAGTGACCAGTGAGGGTGGTGATATAAGGCAGAGTGACCAGTGAGGGTGGTGAATAAGGCAGAGTGACCAGTGAGGGTGGTGATATAAGGCAGAGTGACCAGTGAGGGTGGTGATATAAGGCAGAGTGACCAGTGAGGGTGGTGATATAAGGCAGAGTGACCAATGAGGGTGGTGATGTAAGGCAGGAGTACATGAAGACAGTGGTAGAAACAGGAAGCCGGAAGTGGATCAAGCTGACAAGTTTTCTTGCCACATTTCGTGATGATCTTTCTGTCAAAGGTTTCAGACACAGGATGAAAAGAAGTAAGAGTAGTTGCAGAGAATAGAGGATCAGAAAAAGACGTTTGACTGTTAGTTTGAGTATCTAATGAAGTTCTGAAGCCAGTGATCTTACAAACAAAAAAGTCAGATGAGGCTATACATCAACGGAGTTGGACTGGAAGTAGAACCATTGGCAGCAACAACTTTACGGTCGGTGCTGTAGAAATGAATCAGTTGAGAACTCGGTCACATAGATCAAGAGTCATACAAACGAGAGAGGGTAACAGAATGGTTGATGGCATCAAAGACTACAGAGAGGCCAAGCAGAGAGAGAAATAACACGTTGGCGAGGACAGTCAGTAAGTTGTTGCAGATTTTCATAAGAGCAGTTTCAGTGCTATTGGAGGCAGACTGAAGGGGGTATATAGAATTGTTAGAATGAAGATGGTTCATGAGGTGAGTAAGAACAACTTTCCCAGTGACTTTGGCAGAGAAAGTAAGATTCAAAACAGGGTTATAATTCTTTACATTCTCAGGATCAAGGGTAGCATTTTCTAGAGAGGCCTGATAGTTGAATTTTTGAAAAAAGGTGGAAAAGAACCGGTGGACAGAAAGTCATTGATGATGGCAGTGATGTGAGACTGTGATGAAGCCAGACAGCTGTTGAGAAAAGAAGCTGGAAGTGGATCAAGTTCAGATTTTGATTCCGGGTTTCATTGTGAAATTTCTAGCAAAGGTTTCCAATACAGAATTGAAAAAAAGGTAGAAGGGGATCCTCCAAATGGGGGAAAAGATGTGATTATTAATCTTAGAATCTGACAAGGTCTGTAATCCTGCTGACCAAAAAAGTCAAAGAGGACCTGAGGAAGCTCAGAATGTGACAAATCAGAAGGGACTGGATATGAGTCAGCTTTCCAAGAAGATGCATCTGTAGTGTTGTAGAGGTGTTTTGAAGCTGAGCAAGCAAGAACATCAGCATGTAGGTAGGCAGATTTGACAGCATGAACAAAGGTATTGACAGATTTGTCTGCGAAGTGAATCATTTGTCCCATTGTCACTCGACCTCTCACGCTTGGCCGGTCACAGGTGCGGTTGGACGCGAAGAAGAACCAAGGTGCAGGTAGTTGTTTGGAGACTTGATGCCTTACAGGTGGAGCAGGTTGATCCCAGCAGCCCAACAAGGTCGTTAGTTATGTTGCAGTTAGAAGCAAAGCAGCAAGACGAGACAGAAGATCAGTTTCACAGACAGGCAAGTCTACAGCAGAAAAAAAAATCTTGCCAACACACAGGTTTTACGCGGCGGAGAGTGGGAAGACGAAGTTCAGAGATGACGCGGACGCGGACGTGGTCAGATGGGAAGGTGTGGTCAAGGACGACGGACATCAAGATGGCCTGATCAGGCGTGTGGACGATGCCGTCTAGGGTGTGTCAACATGTATGCGTCGGCACACAATCCTCAAGAATCCACCCAATTGATGACTTGGAGGTGATGGAGTCAGTAAGCCAGTCAAGATGAATGTGAAAGTCACCAGCAACGATGGAAGACCGCTGAGTGTGTTTCGATAAGACGGAAGGCCAGGAAGTTTGTCAATAAAGGTTGAGTTCGTTTGGCGGTTCTTGGAGCTGGGGGAAAAGGCGATACAAATAGAATAGGTGATAAGTCTCGCGGGGGGAATGAGGATAAATTGTGCCAGTTCAAAGGAAGATCGTGCAGGAAGGGAAGAGCAGATCTGACTGAAACAAATGGCGACAATGCATGAGTGACGATAAAAGCGAGGGAAGGAGAGGGTGTGGTGCACAGAGCCGGGGAGCGATGTCACGGCACTTGGTCTCTTCTCCAACACAACAAAATCAGGATTCTACGACACCTAAAACGTCGGTGTCATTTTCATAGATGGACTAGCCAAAAGCTGATCACTTTTTTTTAATACTGCCCTGGGCCTTAACATAAAAAAAAAAAATGCTCAGACAAAAAGATGCCAGACCCGAGAGATTTTCTTAACAGAATTAATTGTTAATAACAAATAGGGTATCATCAGAGTTGGTATGTGAATGATGATAATTCAATGGAGAAACATTGTCAGAGAAGGATGGGGGGGGGGGGGGGGGGTGGGATTAGAGTTTATATAATTATGAAAGTCATTATGTCGAAGCCTGTGAGAATCAGATAAATCAATTCTGATGGCATGGCATTTGTGCCTGCCACTACGGCACAAGCGATGATGGGGAAGATTGCCATCTGTACAATTTTATTTTATGAGTTTTCGGATGAGCAGTCAGGCCAAAGTAAATGTTCACCTGTACTGGTGAAGTCACTTCTATCAGCTGCTCCTTAGTGTATACTCTGATGTGCGTTGGGAAGCATGGTTCTCTCTCTCTCTCTCTCTCTCTCTGTCTCTCTCTCTCTCTCTTGAATTTTCCTTCACGCAGTTCCCGTTGTAATTCATGACCTGTCTTAAGACAGGTCAAATATTTGCGAGTACAATCACTCCCTCCTCCTCCCCCCCCCCCCCCTCTCTCTCTCTCTCTCTCTCTCTCTCTCTCTCTCTCTCTTCTCTCTCGGGCATACTTGACCCCCAGATTTTTTTGCCTCTTCTCTTTTGCTTTTGATCTCTTGAAAAAGGGCTGTTTTTCTCTTTCCTTTCCTGTGGAGTCAGGTCTTTCTGTAAAGCTACTTTATCGCATCTTGTCTAAAGCATCTTCTACATCTTCAGCCTGTCCAGCTGCCTTCCTATTTTTGTGGTTAATTCTCAGCACTTCATCCCTGGCGGAGTCGGAACTGACGGTCAGGGAAAATGGTCCCATTTTCTGTGGCTGTCCATTCGCCTTGCCTCTGTTCAGCGCACCAAGCCATGCTGGTCTTAACAGTTGTGTTCGGTCTGCATTTTGTCTAGCAGCCTGTATGGTCACTGTGTTTCCGTCCTCTGCATTTCTTTTATCCACAGACCTAGAGAAGTCCTTAGCTAGACAGGTTAGTCCTTCTCGTACTATTCCCTAGTGGTAACACATAAGACGCTAGTTTTCGGCCGGAGTTGTTTGGATCTCACAGGTCCAGGGAGGCCTGGACTTCTGCTGTCTGTGTGTCCTAGTCAGGTTTCACCTGTAGCACTACGAGCAAGTTCTCCACAGCTCTAAAAAAATGCTAAAAACGTCATAGGACGGTAAACTCTGAAGCTAATTCTATAACCCTGATGTTCGGTTGCCACTAGTAAAACTAATGAAAAGTTTTCCACAACTCAATGAGGTCCGACGACTTGCCAAGTCTAATAGAAGTGTCATTTTGGGTTGTTAGGAAGACTACACTGCAGAATTATGCGCCATCTATGTTGCTGAATAGAGCTGCCACCAAGTTTTACAGAGCTGACATGAAGTTCTCCGTTACCCCCAAAGTCAAACGACTTGAATTTGATAAATCCATTTCCAGTGAGTTATTTTGGCCTGAATGAACAACAGTCACACGGAATAAGTATTTTCACTTAAATTCATGAGCTCACTTTGATGAGGTTTAAAATCTGTTTAGTAGGAATATCCTTGGTTTTTGGTATGCCCGATCTGTAGCAGAGAGGCGGCATTCACTCACTCACTGATGTGTGCCATCTTTCTTGTAGTTCAATTTGGTCATCACCAATCAGGCTCCCTTTACAAATTTTCAGTTCAGTTCTGTGGTTTATTTAATGTCTTTTCATCGCCAGATCATATTAGACACTTATTTATTTAAAAAACAAACAAACAAACAAAAACCAACCCTCCACACTCACTTTATCCGTGTTAGTACTTTCAAACCCACATCTGATATGTGCATATTTACATACGTTAAATACCCATGCGGTACACAAAATTACTTTATAACAGTTTTGCAACCTGTGACTGCGAAATAAACATGGCAATTTCAGCAACATATAAACCATATAAGACTATTGATATTATCAAAGTTATGCATCTCAATAGCTTTTTCAATGGATTTCCAGTCTGCTAATGAATCAGAACAACATGCATAAAAAACACCTCTTTGCTGGGATCATTCCGGCAAGACAAGTATGTTGTCACTATAAACTACTGATTTTCCTTTTACGATTATGGGGTATAGGGGGCAATGGAGAGAGGTAGTCCCTTTGTTGCTTGGCTGCTGCTTCCTACTTGGTAGGAAGAACGGGCGCACTGGTCCTCCTCCATCCCCTAAGTCTTTCACATGTGGCTCCTAGAGCCATACCCCGGTTCCTCACCTCAGCAGGTGTGCTAAACCATGTGAGGGGGTGGTGTTTACACTGCACCACTGAGCGGATGAGCAGCACCAAGCAGCCAACGGCCAGGGCGGAGGTATGCAAGATGGATACAACGGCTAAGTGTACACGACTGGGGCGACCCACACCATATTAGTGGTTTTCGGCTGCAGTCAGAAGCTTGGAGAGGAGACGGGCCCCACCGAGCGATTCAAGCCCACTGAAAAAACATGAGGAATGCAGACTCAAAGAATTTTCATGGCGGATCGGCCGGGGCCCGGATTACCAACGACCGCGCGTCCCACTGACTCGTTCCAGGATGGGCGTGGTGACAATCGTCACTCTAAGTATGCTACTGGAGCGAAAAACAACGTCAAGCTATGTAAGACAGGAACAGTCGTTGGAACATGGAATGTTCGCACACTACATGCCTGTGGAAAAATCTAAGAGTTAACCCATGAGTTGGAAAGATACCACTGGGACGTCATCGCGTTATCAGAAGTCAGATGAACAGGAATGGGAGAAACTTGCACCGACGAAGGGCATGAGATGTGGTACATCGGCGAAGACAAGCTACACCGACACGGAGTAGCCTTCATAGTGAATAAAGAAGCAACCAAAAGTGTTCTCAGCTGTACGCCTGTATCTAGCCGACTCATCCATATCCGAATTGCAGCTAAGCCACAAAACATGAGCATCATCCAAGTGTATGTTCCTACATTTGAGTATAAGGATAAAGAAGTTGAGAAGTTTTATGAACAATTAGATTCCATCATTGCAAAGATTTTAAAGAAAGACATCCTCATAGTATACTGACTTCCATAAAAAACGCGAAAGCAAAACAAGCTGAAGGTTAGGGGCAAATTTTATTGGTCACAATTGTACAGAGTGGAAGCGAGAATTCAACGTGATTTGATTCATTACACCGGTAATGTGTGAAAATGTCATCAGCAATATGTCTTTGTGTGGAAAATCCAAGGTCACGTGACAAACCAGCTTGAAGTCCTAATACCGTGTGTGGCCACCATTTGCATGGACAACTGCTTGACACCTGCGGCTCATTGAGTGGACCAGGTGGTTGATGCGTCCCCTTGGCACACCAGCCCACACATGGACGATGGCCTGGTGAAGTTGAGCCGCTGTTGCTGGTCATGGACGCAGGAGGTCCAACCGTCTGCCAAGTTCATCCCAAAAATGTTCTATTGGGTTTAAATCGGGACTGAGGGCTGGCCAGGGCAGCACATTGACGTTGTTATGCTGAATAAATTGCTGGGTGGCCCTGGCTGTGTGTGGTCTTGCATTGTCCTGTTGGAATGTCCAGTTTGGGTGTTGCGCAAAAAAAGGATCGACATGGGGTCTGAGCACCTGGTGGATGTAGCGCTGTCATTGACACCCTGTCCGCAACCAGGACCAATGTTCTGAAAGATGACTGGTCCTATGGCGTGGTTAATGCCAATTGCACCCCATATCATAACGTTCGGGCCTCCCCAGGGGTTCCGCTCTACCACACAGGAGTCAGCATAGCGTTCACCAGGTTGACGTCATATTTTGACACAACCGTCAGCCATGTCAATACAAAAACGGCTCTCATCTGAGAACAGTATGCGTCCCCACTGCTGCCTGCGCCAGTTGATTCGGGCTTGTGCCCACTGCAGCCTGTCCTGCCGGTGTCTTGGTGTCAGTACCGGACCTCTGTAGGACGCCTACATGCCAGCCCGTTCTCCTGAAGACGCCGCCGCACAGTGTTGAGGCTGATTCGTTGCTGGAGATTCCCAGGCACCTGTCGAGCAGTGTTAGCGGCTGTTTGCCGCCTGTCCCGCAGATGGGTTCGAACAAAATGGCGATCCTCTCTTGGTGTGGTGACCCGAGGACGGCCTGGCCGGGGACGATCATCAGTGGTACCAGTGACTCGCATGCGGTGCTGCAGACGATAGATGGTTGAGATGTGGACGTTAAAGATGTTGGCGACCTGCATGGCATCCACACCAGCCTCCAGATGGCCTAGGGCACGATTGCGTTCCTCTGCTCGTAGTCTTGGCATCTCTGTAGCGCTCAGACGGCAAGTCATTATCTGAACCTTGTAGCGCGGCTTTATAAAGGCTGCATGCCTGGTACTTGTCGCTGGTTAACTTTGCTCTGCATGGTGTGCACGTGCCTCACATGCAGCAACCAGTTTGCCATTTTTGTTGACCCTCCAATGCCGGGAATGATGTGTTGCTCACACAATTTTTTCACTGCACGTGAGTCTTGGACCCAAACAACTTGCCACAATGGTTCAATATTGTATATTCACCCCTTTTCACCCGAAAAATAGCCTTTCAATTTTTCGCGTTTTTTATAGAAGTCAGTATACTAGGTGATTGGAATGCCAGAATTGGGCCCGACACTTACAACGACTGGGCTGGAACAGTAGAAACATTGACACTTACAACGACTGGGCTGGAACAGTAGAAAAGTTTGGCCTGACACTTACAACGACTGGGCTGGAACAGTAGAAACATTGACACTTACAACGACTGGGCTGGAACAGTAGAAAAGTTTGGCTTGGGAGAAACAAACGAACGAGGCATCCTACTGCTGGAATTTGCTAAAAGCCATCGCCTCACTGTAGCCAACACCCTTCACCCACACAAACTCTCTAGGATGGCGACATGGCATTCACCCAATGGGCAAGTGCATAACCAGATCGATTTCATTCTGGCACCACAACGCTTCAAGTCGAGCATTAACAAGGCACAGACAAGAACCTTCCCAGGCGTTGACATTGGAAGTGACCATGACCTTGTTCTGGCGGTATCCGGAAAAAAAAAGTCGCAGGAAAAAAAGTCACAGAAAAAAGTCACTGGAAAAAAAGTCACAGAAAAAAGTCACAATGGTGGTGACATCTTCTCAAGCTATACCTGTAAAGGGGAGTGACGAAACACTACCGCGTGCAAGACTATCACGAGTGTAACACTACCGCGAGTAACACTACTGCGTGTAACACTTCCGCGCGTGTGTAAGACTACCGTGAGTAACACTACTGCGTGTAACACTTCCGCATGTGTAACACTATCGCGTGTGTAAGACTACCGCGAGTAACACTTCCGCGTGTGTAACACTATCGCGTGTGTAAGACTACCGCGAGTAGCACTACCGCGTGTAACACTTCCGCGTGATGATGATGATGAGAGAGAGAGAGAGAGAGAGAGAGAGAGTGTGGCTGTTCGACATAAGAACACTCTCCCTGAACACTAACTCAATGCTTATCGTGGTAACCAAGATTAGAACTGTGATGGTGCGGAGGGGTAAGGGGTGTGCAGGTGAAGACAGGCAGATGGTAATAAGTGCAGGGACCAAGGGACAGCAGCCAGTCGAGAAGACACAAGAGGACGTAGGAGTTTTTCTTCTCTTTATTTCTCTCCCATGGCAAGGAGCTCAGACCAGGAACACTGCCTGGGAACTCTCTCTCTCTCAGCACTCAGCGCACTGAGCGCTCTCTCGGGACACCCTCTAGGTGACACTAGGGGAACACTCGTCGGGGCAACACTCCCGGGAAACACTGTAGGCAACACTGCCCGCACTCTTTGCTTTTGCTTTGATGGTGAGATTAACGTCCTATTGGCCTGAGGCCCTTAAGGACAAGGTTCATGCAGACAAAGGTCTGCATATTTGTGGCAACTGTTGTCGCCTGGCAGTAGTGGGTAGTTTCAGTGAGGGTCGTCGCATTTGGCTCCCAGAGCTCGCGTTCCTCTTGAACATTGGCTCAATTCTGGTCATTATCTTCTTGAAAGTTGGTTCAAGTTTGGTGGAGTTGGTCTTGAACGTTGGTTCAGTTTCAGGATCTTGGTCGACTGACGGTAGGCGTCGGTGTGTGTTGCCTGCTGTCCCCCAAACATCAGGCTGTCTTCAGGACCACCGGGCGGCCTTCTTCATGCTCGGGTGGCGATGGTCCTGTGCCGCGTGAGGCCGCCTCAAGGAGGGAGCAGGACGAAAGTCGCTGGAGCGCTGCACGAGTCCCTAAAACTTGGCGGGCACTCGCTGACTGCGGCCGAGAGGGCAATTTTTCAGCCCAACCCCGTAAGGAGTGCCCGCACTCACGCGGCGCCCGAAATATATACAGCTTGACCGGACCGCAAAGCAGGCAACGCAGTGCCCCACTCAAAATGAGCCTCGCGGGACGGCAAATGGCAAAATCTGTGCTATCTGTTGCGGCTTCTGCGTTGTCTAGCTCGCCGTCCGTTCAAAGTATCCAAACATATTTCATATCGATGAAAACCTCAGAACCCAAGGAATAAAACGCAATAAGTCATATTTGACAATTCTGTGGCTGTGTAAAGTTATTGACGATTAAAGTCCGAGAATGAACCCACTTTTAACAAGCTTACGTCATATTTTCCTTTATTTCGATGAAAAATACTAAACAGCGTGAAATAATTTTGTAATGAATAAAAAGCTTGAATTTCGCTCTTTCTATACATATAAATTTCATTATCCAAGACGCCGTCCAAGCGGAGAACTTTGCGTTTTAAAGTTTGATAGAAAACACAACTTGCCTTATCACTAGATCTACATGGCCGTCGCCACGTGCTTCGAACACGATCTTCGATAAAATGTTATTCCGTTGAAATGGTCCATCGGGTGATACTTTTTATATAATTTTAGTTGCTTCTATCATAGAAATGGAGTTATTAAAAAGATTTCGATTGGAAAGTCCAAATTTCATGAAAGGACAATTTAGATCAAAACTCCAACAGCAAACAAAGAAGGCGACTCGCTAAAGGGACCGGCGCCGTCAGTCATTTCGTATAGTCGCAAGCTTGTACAGAAAAGATCATAGGCATGCGATATACGAAATGAAAGCTTATGGACTTTACTTTCAATGTGCATTCATGGATTCTTTGAATTCTCTCATACTTTTTATGAAATCAAGAATTATTCACGGTTTGTTCGTCGTACAATTCAAAATGGCGCCAAGATTAATTTGGTCGAAATACCAGTTTTAGGGAAAATATGGGCTTCTCAGTCCAGCACGATTGTAATGAATGGAATACATTAAATTTTGTGTCTACAGCAACGTATACACAACTATGTAGGTTCTGAGGTATTCATGATTTAAAGAATTTACACAATAAAATGAGATTCAACCAAGGGAGGTAAGGGGAAGATAACTCATGAACAAAACATCTCGTCTAAGACGGGTGCCCAAGGAATATACACTCTTAGCACCCGGCTACAGAACACAAACTCACAACTCTCTCTCTCTCTCTCTCTCTCTCCTCTCTCTCTCTCTCTCTCTCTCTCTCCTCTCTCTCTCTCTCTCTCTCTCTCTCTCTCTCTCTCTCTCATGTTGTGGGTGGTGAAATGTTATCAAGCAGGCACTGTGAGGTGACAAAGGCTGATTGTGTTCAGCCAGTTCTAGACCGCACTGCACTTTGAATCGAGAAGCTGTTGAATCGAGAAGCTGTTTCTCAAAGTTTACATTCACTGTTTCACTGACGGCACATTTTATACATTGTAATGGAAGTGCTTACAAGTAACAAAGGTGGCATGAAGCTGAACCATGGTGATTATTTGTACACAAAACACTCAACCAGGAAGACCAGTATCTGGTGGAAGTGTGTGAAAAGGTCAAGTGGTAACTGCAGAGGGAGCTTGAAGACAGATCTACAGCGACTCAATCCTGAAGTGGGACAAGATACTGGTCTTCCTGGTTGAGTGTTTTGTGTACAAATAATCACCATGGTTCAGCTTCATGCCACCTTTGTTACTTGTAAGTGTCTAATATCATCTGGCGATGAAAAGACATTAAATAAACCACTGAACTGAACTGAACTGGGACAACCTCACAACCATGCTCCAGACCAACATCAAGTTCGTCTAGCGCAAATAAGAATGACGATGAAGCGCCAAGCAGCAGATACAAGAGACAAACCTGGCCAGATATATGCCCAAGTAGTTAGTCAGTGCCCAGATGAGGTGAAAACCCTCATGCCGTCGCCTGCTTCCTGCAAAAGAACAATCAGAAACCAACGCCCAGCACCTCCAGCACCTCGCCGGCTTGCAGATTTAGGAGATCTGCCTCAGGACTTCACCATGACCGTAGGTCCTGACCCGGGCCAGTTTCTCATTGGTGACAACGGCCCCAACAGGGCACATCGTCTGCTGGTTTTTGCAACAGCTGCTGGCCTCCGGCTTTTAGCGGCAGTAGAAACATTCTATATGGATGGCAACTTTGCCATGGCACCCAACATGTTCTGCCAGATCTACGTGATTCGTGTTCTTTTGGGAAATTCACCGGTGACTGTTGTCTATGCTCTTTTACCAGCGAAAACCCGGGCTTCCTACGAACGTCTGTTTCAAGCTGTTGTAGACAAGTGCGCAGAACTCGACTTGGAACTGAATGTGCAGACTGTAGTAACAGACTTCGAAGATGCTGTCCTCAGAGCTGCTGTTGTTGTGTTTGGTAGGGATGTCCACTGCAGGGGATGCTTTTATCATCTTTCACAGTCAACATGGCGGAAGATCCAGGAGTTGGGTCTAGCACCCATGTACCACGCTGACCAAGAGTTTCGATTTGTTATGTGGGATGATGGACGGTTTGGCCTTCCTTCCTCTGAATGATGTTCAAGAGGGTATGGCCTTTCTGAGGAACAATCTGCCCCAAGACCCAGCTGAAGTGGAAGACCTCCTCAATAACTTTGACCAAACATACGTTTCTGGACGCTACCTCCCAATTCAACAGCAACCTGCAGGAGATGGAGCGGCAGCTGCACCTGTCAGAATGCGCCGAAATCCACCCCTGTTTGCCCCTGCAGTTTGGAACGTCCACAATGCAACCATTGACAACAACCCACGTACGAACAACATATGCGAAGGATGGAACAACAAATTCATGAACCTTGTTGGACACTACCATCCTTCCATATGGCGAAAAATAGAGTGGTTTCAGAAAGAAGAGGCCACTGTCCGCACAATCATGCAGCAAGATGATGTAGGCAATCCACCATCCAAGCAAGTCCAGCGACGATACGTGCAGATGCAGGAGCGACTGCAAAATCTCTGTATCGAATGTCGGGATGGGAGGAAGTCTGTCGAGGAACTTCTTCGAGGAGTTAGCTGGAATATCAGGCTGAACAGGGAAACGTGAATTCTGCACCTTTACCCTCAAAGTGAGTGAGACAGAGCTGTGTGATGTACTCTCTTCTACAACAAAAAGTGTGTGTCTGTGTGTGTGTCATGGTGCTGATAGTGGATTGCTGGATCCCCTGTGTGTGTTTATTGTGTGGGAAGTCGGGAGGCATCTCTGTCATGGTGCTGATAGTGGAAGGGGTGGGGGAGATTAAGATGTAGATGAGGATACTGATGTTGATGTTGACATGACTGATGTTTTTTTTCGTGTGACGTATACATGTGTGTGTGTGTGTGTGTGTGTGTGTGTGTGTGTGTGTGTGTGTGTGTGTGTGTGTGTGTGTGTGTGTGTGTGTGTGTGTGTGTGTGTGTGTGTGAGTGAGTGTGCGCGCGCGATTGGGTATTTGTATGTGTGTGTGTGCGTGCATGGATGCGCTAGTGTGTGTATATGTGTTGTGTCTGTACGTTTATTTGCGTGTGCGTGCTTGCGCACGTTCACACGCGCGCATGTGTCTATTTACATGTGTGTGTGTGTGTGTGTGTGTGTGTGTGTGTGTGTGTGTGTGTGTGTGTGTGTGTGTGTGTGTGTGTGTGTGTGGCTTTTATCCTGCTCAGACGAAATAAATAGTTGTTGACTTGAACTGGATTTGACTTGGCTTTGTTTGACCTGATTGTGACTTATTTTCCTGTGACTTTTTTTCCTACTCAATTTTGTGACTTTTTTTCTGTTACTTTTTTTCCTGTGACTTTTTTCCCCTACATTTAAGCTCAAACTCAAAGCGAAGCAATTCTCAAAGAGCCCTCGCATCCGCTTTAACCTGGAGAAACTGAAAGACCCGGAGATAGCCGAGGTATTTAAAGCCCAGGTAGGTGGAAAGTTCGCTGCACTGAACCTTCTAGAAGACATGGATACACTCATCAACAACGCCAACGAAGTGTACATGAATGCCGGCGAAGAGCTCCTCGGAAGGGAAAGGAAGAAAAAGAAACCATGGATCACAGACGAAATCCTCGACCTGTGTGACATGAGACGTGAACTCAAGGGCGAAAAGAATGAAAGTGATTTGGCAAGATGGCAATACCAGGAAACTAACAGGAAGGTGAGAAGGAAGATGAAGGAGGCAGAAGAAAACTGGATAGAGGAACAGTGCAACGAGATTGAAAAAGGCTTTGAAAATGGGAGCAGCAAACAGGCCTGCAGCACACTAAGAAACCTCACTCAGTCAAGTCCAGCAAGAACTGTCGTAATGGAGGACAAAGAAGACGTCCTGGAAAGGTGGACAGAATATTGTACTGGCCTGTATAACCACCAGCTCCACCCAGACAGCTCCATATTGGAAAATGACACTCTGTCAGCTAAACGTAACAACTATTGTCCACCCGTACTGAAGGAGGAGGTCTGAAACGCAATACGAAGCTTGAAAGAAGGGAAATCAGCGGGTGCGGACAATATCCCAGCAGAAATGTTGCAGCAAGGTGGTGAGACGTATGTCGCAGTCCTTCAAGCAGTATGCCAGAAAACACTTGATGAAAAGAGATGGCCAGAACAGTGGACACAATCACTGGTGATTCCTCTGCCAAAGAAGGGCAATCTGAGACAATGCCAGAACTATAGGACCATTAGTCTTATTAGTCACCCAAGCAAGATCATGCTACGAATTCTCCTCAACAGACTGAAGTCAAGGGCCGAAGAAGTACTCGCCGAAGAACAAGCTGGTTTCAGAAGGGGGAAAAGCACCATTGAGCAAATATTCAATTGCAAATTGCAGAATACTCATTGAGAAGCACCTTCAACACCAACGCGACTTGTTCCACAATTTTTATTGACTTCAAGAAAGCGTTTGAGGGACTATGGCATGTGCTGAGAGGATATGGAATCGACGAAGGCATCATGAGCGTGATAGAGGCCCTATACAAGAACTCCAACAGTGCAGTGCTCGTCAACAATCAAACCAGGGGAGTTTTTCAGAACGACCGTCGGTGTTAGACAAGGCTGTATCCTCTCTCCTGTGTTGTTCAATTTATCATTGGAAAGGATAATACAGGAGGCACTGGAAAACCATGAGACTTCTATCTCCATTGGTCGCAGACGACTATGCAACCTTCGGTTTGCTGATGATATAGATCTGATGGGGAGAACGAATGAAGAACTGCAGGAACTTACCAACAGACTTGTTGATAATGCGGGTGCTTACGGAATGGAGGTCAGCACAGAGAAATCCAAAACCATGGTAAACAGCGAGAACGTGGATAATGCCACTATTTTCAAGAATGGAGAACAACTGGAAGATGTCGGAAACTTCAAATATTTAGGAGTAACACTGACAAAGGATGGAAGCTGCAAAGCAGAAATAAGAATTCGTATTGGCACAGCCACCGCAGTCATGACCAAATTGAACAGAGTGTGGAAAAGAAACATCCGATTCTCCACAAAATTCAATTTCTACAAAGCGCTGGTGGTCTCCGTTTTACTGTATGGTTCCGAGGCATGGACACTGATGGCTGAAACTGAAAGGAAGATCCAGGCTTTCGAGAGCAAATGCCTGAGGAAGCTCCTTCAAATCTGCTGGATAGAGCACAGGACCAGTAAATATGTACGGAGCAGAATTGAGAACCTTGTTGGACCTCAGGAACCTCTCCTTTCAACTGTGAAGAGACGCAAGCTGATATGGTCTGTCCAAAACAATCATGCAAGGCACCATCGAGGGCAGGAGAAGAAGAGGAACACAGCGGAAGAACTGGCATGAGCACGTCAAAGAATTGACCGGACTCCATACACGTGAGCTGCTGCCGGCAGCTACTGACAGAGACAGATGGAGAGGGGAAGTTGCGTCTGTGGTCCTCAGGTTTCCCCAACGACTACTTCTGTAAACAGTAAACAAGTGGGGTATGTTTTGCTCCCATAAGGAAACCTAACACAGAGTAACTTTTATTCAAGACTGGCACAGCCTTTTAAACATGAATAAAGTCAGACAAATACATAGACGAACAATCTAATAGTGGGGGAAAAACAAGCGCAGGCCAACAACTGAACTGTCTAGCAAAGATTTGGACTTGAGGAGAGGGGAGTTTGAAGATGGAGAAACTGGGAAAATGAAATTAAAAAAAAAAACAAAAAAAAACAATGTTACAGATATGAAAACTCTTCTCTAGCTGCATAAGGGAACCATCACAATCCCTTTTGAAGACAGATATATTTGTATTGCCTGCTCCGAGGCCTTTCCCCCGCTGGATCGGGACTCATCAGGGAGACACGGCTGGTTGTGTCTGCACTCCCGACGTCAAATAGAGACACACCACAGTCCATAATTTTGTGGTGTTCTCACCACCATGGGTGCAAAAAAGAATCCAATAGCACCCCCAGAGCAGCCAGCGAAGAGTAGTAATGCAACCAAACGAAAGTGTGGGGAGGAAAAAAAGTTTGCTGTAAAACTAAAGACATTATGCAAATAATATAAAATGTAGGGGACAATCTTTGAGCCTACACCTGAGGATCCACTCAAAGATGCAAGGGAGATCAAAAGACAAACACACAGACGGACAGAAACAAATACAAATAACCTCAATTTAATCAAAGCAAAATCGGAAATGAAATGAGGTAGGGAACAGTAAACGATAAACAGTAAACAAGTGGGGTATGTTTTTGCTCCCATAAGGAAACCTAACACAGAGTAACTTTTATTCAAGACTGGCACAGCCTTTTAAACTTGAATCAAGTCAGACAAATACATAGACGAACAATCTAATAGTGGGGGAAAAACAAGCGCAGGCCAACAACTGAACTGTCTGGCAAAGATTTGGACTTGAGGGAGGGGAGAGGGGAGTTTGAAGATGGAGAAACTGGGAAAATGAAATTAAAAAAAAAAAAAAAGTTACAGATATGAAAACTCTTCTCTAGCTGCATAAGGGAACCATCGCAATCCCTTTTGATGGCAGATATATTGTATTGCCTGCTCCGAGGCCTTTCGCCCGCTGATCGGGACTCATCAGGGAGACACGGCTGGTTGTGTCTGCGCTCCCGGCGTCAAATAGAGACACACCACAGTCCATAATTCTGTGGTGTCTCACCACCATGGGTGCAAAAAAGAATCCAATAGCACCCCCAGAGCAGCCAGCGAAGAGTAGTAAATGCAACCAAACGAAAGTGTGGGGAGGTTTACAGCAACTTTTTTCCTCCCCACACTTTCGTTTGGTTGCATTTACTACTCTTCGCTGGCTGCTCTGGAGGTGCTATTGGATTCTTTTTTGCACCCATGGTGGTGAGAACACCACAGAATTATGGACTGTGGTGTGTCTCTATTTGACGCCGGGAGCGCAGACACAACCAGCCGTGTCTCCCTGATGAGTCCCGATCCAGCGGGCGAAAGGCCTCGGAGCAGGCAATACAAATATATCTGCCTTCAAAAGGGATTGCGATGGTTCCCTTATGCAGCTAGAGAAGAGTTTTCATATCTGTAACATATTTTTTTTTATATTTTTTTTTAATTTCATTTTCCCAGTTTCTCCATCTTCAAACTCCCCCTCCCCTCCCCTCAAGTCCAAATCTTTGCCAGACAGTTCAGTTGTTGGCCTGCGCTTGTTTTTTCCCCCACTATTAGATTGTTCGTCTATGTATTTGTCTGACTTGATTCAAGTTTAAAAGGCTGTGCCAGTCTTGAATAAAAGTTACTCTGTGTTAGGTTTCCTTATGGGAGCAAAACATATCCCACTTGTTTACTGTTTATCGTTTACTGTTCCCTACCTCATTTCATTTCCGATTTTGCTTTGATTAAATTTAGGTTATTTGTATTTGTTTCTGTCCGTCTGTGTGTTTGTCTTTTGATCTCCCTTGCATCTTTGGGTGGATCCTCAGGCGTAGGCTCAAAGACTGTCCCTACATTTTATATTATTTGCATAATGTCTTTTGTTTTACAGCAACTTTTTTTCCTCCCCACACTTTCGTTTGGTTGCATTTACTACTCTTCGCTGGCTGCTCTGGGGTGCTATTGGATTCTTTTTTGCACCCATGGTGGTGAGAACACCACAGAATTATGGACTGTGGTGTGTCTCTATTTGATGCCGGGAGCGCAGACACAACCAGCCGTGTCTCCCTGAAGAGTCCCGATCCAGCAGGCGAAAGGCCTCGGAGCAGGCAATACAAATATATCTGCCTTCAAAAGGGATTGCGATGGTTCCCTTATGCAGCTAGAGAAGAGTTTTCATATCTGTAACGTATTTTTTATTTTTTTTAATTTCATTTTCCCAGTTTCTCCATCTTCAAATTCCCCTCTCCCCTTCTCTCAAGTCCAAATCTTTGCCAGACAGTTCAGTTGTTGGTCTGCGCTTGTTTTTTCCCCCACTATTAGATGTTCGTCTATGTATTTGTCTGACTTTATTCAAGTTTAAAAGGCTGTGCCAGTCTTGAATAAAAGTTACTCTCTGTTAGGTTTCCTTATGGGAGCAAAACATACCCCACTTGTTTATCGTTTACTGTTCCCAACCTCATTTCATTTCCGATTTTGCTTTGATTAAATTGAGGTTATTTGTATTTGTTTCTGTGTGTTTGTCTTTTGATCTCCCTTGCATCTTTGGGTGGATCCTCAGGCGTAGGCTCAAAGACTGTCCCCTACATTTTATATTATTTGTATAATGTCTTTAGTTTTACAGCAACTTTTTTTCCTCCCCACACTTTCATTTGGTTGCATTTACTACTCTTCGCTGGCTGCTCTGAGGGTGCTATTGGATTCTTTTTTGTACCCATGGTGGTGAGAACACCACAGAATTATGGACTGTGGTGTGTCTCTATTTGATGCCGGGAGCACAGACACAACCAGCCGTGTCTCCCTGATGAGTTCCGATCCAGCGGGGGAAAGGCCTCGGAGCAGGCAATACAAATATATCTGCCATCAAAAGGGATTGCGATGGTTCTCTTATGCAGCTAGAGAAGAGTTTTCATATCTGTAACATATTTTTTTAAAAAAATAAATTTCATTTTCCCAGTTTCTCCATCTTCAAACTCCCCTCTCCCCTCCCCTCAAGTCCAAATGTTTGCCAGACAATTCAGTTGTTGGCTTGCGCTTGTTTTTCCCCCACTATTAGATTGTTCGTCTATGTATTTGTCTGACTTTATTCAAGTTTAAAAGGCTGTGCCAGTCTTGAATAAAAGTTACTCTGTGTTAGGTTTCCTTATGGGAGCAAAACATATCCCACTTGTTTACTGTTTATCGTTTACTGTTCCCTACCTCATTTCATTTCCGATTTTGCTTTGAGTAAATTGAGGTTATTTGTATTTGTTTCTGTCCGTCTGTGTGTTTGTCTTTTGATCTCCCTTGCATCTTTGGGTGGATCCTCAGGCGTAGGCTCAAAGACTGTCCCCTACATTTTATATTATTTGCATAATGTCTTTAGTTTTACAGCAACTTTTTTTCCTCCCCACACTTACGTTTGGTTGCATTTACTACTCTTCGCTGGCTGCTCTGGGGGTGCTATTGGATTCTTTTTTGCACCCATGGTGGTGAGAACACCACAGAATTATGGACTGTGGTGTGTCTCTATTTGACGCCGGGAGCGCAGACACAACCAGCCGTGTCTCCCTGATGAGTCCCGATCCAGCGGGGAAAGGCCTCGGAGCAGGCAATACAAATATATTTGCCTTCAAAAGGGATTGCGATGGTTCCTTGTACAGCTAGAAAAGAGTTTTAGAGAACGGGGAAAAGCTCATTCGGGCTCACCCGCCCTCAAACCAGTTTTCGGGCGGGTGACTCCAGAATGAGCTTTTCCTGTTCTCTGACAAGTAACACTTCAATAACAAAAAATAACGATTATCTACAAACAACATATGTGTACGGTTATTCGTTTTCAATACAAATTTACTAAAGTTTTCATAGAGTAACGTAGGGGAAATTTAGCCGTGGCTGAACACGCCCCATAGAGTAACGTAGGGGAAAAGCAGTTGTGGCTGAAGCGCCATATACCGGTGGTGCACTAGGCTATCCGATTACTTCGCGGTTGTTAATTACAGGTGGAGTTTGTTAGCAGAGACAGAGGCGCAGCCAAACCCCGTTAAGGTCAAGTTGCCCTCCGTGTGGTGAAGGATTGTTGTGGGTTTAAATAATATTTCTATTTAGACACGGAGGGAGAAGCAGTCTTGGAGCCATAGACATACGTGCGTATGCGCACACACACGCATAAAACACACAAAATTCACCACACGAACATACAACACACTATTTTTTTGTTCTCTGCATGTCTTCCACCGAAAGCATGTTTGCGTTTTAAGTTCCCGGCCGCTCAGCCTACTGCCACACCTCCTCCCCCTCTTCACCCACTCCCTCCCCCCCTTTCTAAAACCCCTTCACCCCGTTCCCACGGCTGTTTTTGGAAGAGGTCGGCTCTCTTTCATTTACTGTCAACTTTGTCGGGGCCCGGTGTAAACGACAACGGGGGGGGCAGGTAAGTTTTTTAATTGTAGTTGCCGGCCTCCTAAGGACTTTGCACTATCCGATTACTTACTACGTGGGCGGACATGACGATTTTGGATCACGCGGTGGGCTGATGTCAGGGGCCGGCCAATCACAAGACTAGATTGAATCAGCTGATTAGTAGTGACGACATTTCCGCCCAGCACTTGTTGTTGTTCATTTTCCTAGTGCTGTGGTGGTGTGAGACGTTTTCAGTTGTTTGTGTTGGTGATTTTATTTCAATGTTGCGTGATAGTATCTTTTCTGAATTAGGGGATAGAACTTCTTGAATCACAAACCATTTTTTGGAGACGTGTGCTTTTTGGAAGGGGTGTAGTGGGCGGCGCCACTATTACAAACCAGTTTTCGGGCGAAAGTGCCTTTAGAAGCGGCTTTATTACAGTTCTTGACAAGTAAGGGACTTCAATAACCAAAAAAATAACGATTATCTACAAACAGAATACTGTTTTAGGGTTATCCGTTTTAATACTAATTTAAAAAACTTATTGTCTTTTAAAATAAGTTATATTTTTTGACATAAAATCCGCACATTATTCTGACTAATTTCTACCTAAAAAACTATATGTAACGACAGGCTGACACGAGGCCTGAAACCTGATCGCTTAATTTACGGCTGGCGCAGACGAGCGACCTTCTTTCCCACACAGCGCACGGCCTGCTTACAAACTGCGACCAAAAAATCAATAAAGCCACCTGGCAGCGCGTTAGCGAATGTTCTTGACTGTCAGTGTCACTCCCACTTTGTGGCCGCCACGTCAGCAAGACCGGTTTGTATTGTAATTTTACTTGGCGGCGTTGGGCCTGTGAAGGGTTTGTTTGTGTTTGTAGTGAGAAAATATTTTACCGGGTTTTGTGCAGGTTGGTTTTGTTTATATAACATTTTGATCATGGCAGAACAAAGACAGTGGAAGATTTCTAAGCTGACAATACTTGACGAGCATATTGAGTACCATGCAAAATTTCTTAGTGTTTGGATGAGTTGAGAGCGGCAGGCCCATCATTAAGTAAGAAACTATAGACAGTTTCAAAGGCAGGAAGCTACAACAATGTGTTTTAACTTGCAATATGGTTGGCTTTAGAACGACCTTCAAGTTCTTTTCACAAGAAAAAGGGACAGTGGAGCGCATACTCAAAAATGGGATGAGTGGTTGAAGAGCAATGTGGGATATTCTCTTCATATTCTCGCAAACTAAGAGAGATTGCTCGTTTGTTGAAACCATATGCTAAAAGGTTTTTCACAGTCGGTCTTTCTTTCATAGAAGTCTACTCTATGAGGAAGGATTTGTATTTAATGTTTTCAAGCAGTGAGGGATTAGAAATTATTGGACTACTCCCGTACAAGAACCAATGCAACCCCCAAACACACTCCTCTCAAAGTCCGCAGCGTGAGAAAAAAAAATAGCGCTCCCCCCTAGAGCGGTCAAAGGTCACAGTGGCAAGCGTCTTCCAGCGCTCCCCCCTTTAGAGGGGGTTAAAGGTCACAGTGACAAGCCGTTTGAGAGATCCAGCGCTCCCCCCTAGAGCGGTCAAAGGTTACAGCGGCAACCCTTTTTTTTAGGCTCAACCCTTGAGCGGTCAAAGGTCACATTTGCAAGCGTTTTCCAGCGCCCACCCTAGAGCGCTCAAAGGTTACAGTGGCAAGCGTTTGAGAGATCCAGCGCTCCACCCTAGAGCGGTCAAAGGTTATCAGCAGTGAGAAGATCAGACTTTTTTTTTGCTGCTTCGTCGCTTTGCTTTTCTACGCCCCACTTCACATACAAAGGCTGTCTATTCAGACGTCTTGCACCAAGTGGTGTTACACATGACAAATAATAAAGCTCTGTGTACCCCACACACTCCTACCCCAAGTCGCCCCAAGTTCTTAATTATTTTTTTAATTAAGTCACCCAAGTTCTTAATTAAAAACTTAATTAAGAACTTAATTAAGTTTTAATTAAGTTACTTCAAGTTCTTAATAAGTTCTTGATTAAGTTTTTAAATTTTAAGTTCTTGATTAAGTTACCTCAAGATTGTAATTAAGTCGTCCTTTAAGTACAACCAAGTTCTTATTCAAGTTATCTTATAATTATCAAAAAAAATACAATCTATGTTTTTGTCTTAAACAGCAGATGTCAAATATAGTACACACACGCCTCAAAAAACGCGTCTCACTGAGAATATCTTGCTCGGCGTTCTCTGCGCGGATCGGTCAGCATAGATCTTAATGAAGTTCTTACTTCCTAAGCAACCGCATTGATTACAATTCTGGTCTATGGAAATGTCTTTTATAAGACCCCATGTCTTTATTTATTGACTTCTTCATTTTATAATACGCCATGATCTATTTTTTTTAAAAAAATTTAAAATTAAGTTCTTAAAATATTATTCCCTCTGAAATGGATCAAAATGATTTTTGTTGTTGACGGTTCTGGGTGTGTTGTCTTCTGTATTTAGCGGTTCAGATTTTTTTTATTGCTTTTGTTTCTGTTGCCATTGTGTATATATTTTATAACCGTAATAACCGCCCCCCACAGCAGCAAGGGCGCCAAAAATGGCAACAGTTTTAAGTTCAATATTCCATGAAGACTTTGGCGCTGTAGGTCTTGAATCATATGGAGTTTTTATAGCGGGCATTGAATCAACTTGTTTGGCGTTGGCAGCGTTATGTTTTCATGATGAGTTACATTCTGTAACATTAATTTTTTTTGTCTGTTTTCCCCTCTGCTAATTTTCTTCCTGCTTTAACACGCCCAGGATGAGGATGCTTTTCACTGGTCCCCACCTGATTCAGTGTTTTCTGCTGATTTCTGGCCTTGGTTACTTTCTCCCCCTGATTCAGTGTTTTCTGATTCTGCTGATTTTCCGGCTCGGTCATTTTGAAGGGAAATATAATCTATATTTATTAAAAGTTATTAATCCCCTGATTAAATGGCGATAACAAAGTTCCAAATCTATAGTATAAATTCCATCCTAGAGACTCTAATGACTTTGTTAAAACTGGATCTTGCGTTAAATCATACATTAGATCTTGTTCAGAATCAATGGGAGCAAATCTTACTGGGCTTGTTTAGTGTACAAAACTAAGAACCGTTTTTCCCAATGCTTTTTACCATTCTTGACCCCAACTGCGCCTCATACCTGTTATGATACTTTATAATGTCTTGTGGCGACATCTGTTGAATCTGTTCAATGCTTGAATTCGTTCCGAGGAACTGTTTTGTTTTTCCACACGCTGCCAAAGAATACAGCCTTTCCTTTTTGGGCATAATAGCTTGGTCATAACTTGGTCATTCATAAGTTTTAGGAGGCTTAGGCTGCCTTTGTTGCTGTAGTAGATCATCATGTTCATGTTTTTTATTAATTAAATTATTTTATTTTCTAAAAATGACCGAAAAAAAAACTGTTGCTAACCTTGTATACCATTCTGCTGTTATTGGAAGTCTAAGTGTAGGATACTCAATGCTTGTAAAAGCTTGTTAAGAATTAAACAGCAGATTTGGCAAAATAGACTTTGAGGATTCAGCAAAGCTAATTGCTATCATTGCAGCTTCGTTTGCCACGAAAGATTTTCTAGTCAAGGAAGGAATAATTCCAGACAGTATAAATATGTAATAAAAAATACATTTATAAAAAATGGCTTCACTTGTAATGATGTTTGGCAGCGCTGTGGTTAATGCGCTCGCTTTTAGTGGAAGTAATTACGCATTTAGTAAACTGCGAGATGAAGGCGAGAGAAAAGACATAACAAAGCTGTGGAGCAACTAGCTGCAGCACAAGATCGCTATGAAAAAACAGAAAAATTGAGCGTTAGATTTTATTAATAACACACTGAAAAAACAGGGGCATGCAGCTTACACATTTAAGATGTTGACCAGGCAATAAAAGAATATTATCTGTAACAGGCCCAAAACCAATCGAGACATTGCCCCACCAAATTCAGTGACTTTTTCAACCATCAGAAAAACAAAAGATGCAAGAAATCGGGTTTATTGTCTTTGGTATGACCGTTGTGTATTTTGTTGCACAAATATTGGCTGAGTAAAAAATGAACAAAATTATTATTCGCCAAAAGGATATTGGAAGGGAATAACAGCAATTAAAAAACTAAGCCAAGCAGCTGGAGTCAGTGAAAAAAACAGCAAAAGAATGGTTATCTAAACAAGCGATTTGGCAAAATTTATTTACCAGCGCCTAGACGAATACAGAGGGCCACACTTTGTCAATACAACTCCAAACGACACCCATCAAATGGATCTTCTTATTTACCCTCTGATACGATTAGACGAAAAAGATTTAAGTACGCACTCACAGTCATTGACATAGCTTCAAGATACAAAAATGCGGAAC
This sequence comes from Conus ventricosus, assembly GCA_018398815.1. Classification (NCBI taxonomy): domain Eukaryota; kingdom Metazoa; phylum Mollusca; class Gastropoda; order Neogastropoda; family Conidae; genus Conus; species Conus ventricosus. Next base: position 4,647,380 of record CM031604.1, on the reverse strand, counting down.
CATTAACACAAAAGGTGCTTCTGCTGTTGCTGTTGCCATACAACTGATATATCAACGAGGCCCTTTAACTTATCCTCGCATGATTCAAGTCGATGATGGAAAAGAATTTTTAAAAGGGGAAGTGAATCAATTATTGTTGAAAATAGAGTTACCATTAAAAGAGGCATTCCAGGAGTTCACAGATCACAGGCTTTAGTTGAAAACTTTAACAAACAGTTAGCCGAAAGACTTTTCTCCTACCAGTATCACAGAGAGCTGATTGACAATTCTCGCAAACAGAATGGGTTAGAAGATTGCCCTCAGTTTTGCGCGCAATGAAAAATGAAGAATTTAAAGGACTAAACCAGTTTCAAGCAATCAAAAGAAAAACAAATAAATGTTGTTGAAGGAGAGTCTTCATCCGGCAAACTATTACGTTTGGTTTAAAAGTAAGGTTACCTTTATTTACCGGGGGAAGCAGAAGGGGACACTCGCATCAGGGCAACAGATCCCGTTTGGAGTGTTGACCCCTATGAAATAAAAAGAATTGTAAAAAAAGAATCCACCGTGTATTATTTACGAGAAACTGACACAACAAAACAACCAGCTCCTCAAAGATCTTTTGTGAAAGAAGAACTGCAGATAATCCCTCCAGACACAGTTCCAGTTGCTTAGTTAATTTACGTAAATATATTTGAGTTTAAAAAGGAAGCTCAGAAGGAAGCGAGAATGAAACAAGAATGGTAAAGGAAGGGCCTTGAAAATGATACGGGATCATTTTATGCGTTTTAATGCTATTAAGGAAACATTTTTCGGGGATTTAAACAATGCATGCTAAATCATCCGATCACCCACAACTCAACCCCAAAATTGGGAAAAAAAAATATCTTGAAATAATAAAAAAAATTCGAAAGCGTCAAGCAAACATTTAGAAAAGATTTAAATGAATTGGATGAGCTATGATTGATCTTATAATAAAAGTTGATTTAAAAATATAAAACCCCCCCGTTTATGCGGTCCTCCAGTGCCCGATTGCATATGAAAAATCTGGATTAACAAATACTCGTTTTGTGGGGGTTTGTTCCTCTAACGATTCTTTGTTACAACTGTTGTGTTGATCTCATGTAGATTAGATCGCAGTTTTACTTGTCTGATGAAAAGTCTTATTGCCAAACAATGCTTCTTTATAGTTGTCATGCGATATGTTTGACTGCACAACGCTGCGAGATATTCCCTTTGCTTTCTTAATGATTTTCTCCTGGCTCGAAATACTGTACATTTTTTACCTTAAACCAACAAACTCCTTGATCACCTTTCCAGATAATTCATCCTTCATCTTTCCTAAAACCTTCTTATTAGTAATTGAATGCAAAGGCGAATCTTTAGGATAATCGGACGTGTCATACCATCCACTCGCTCCTTTAGCTACTTCTAATTCCATGTCTTTATAAATATCTTCAGTAGGGATATCTATAACAAAACTATCTGTATCTGTGTAAAGTACTCTGGACTCAGGATACGAGGGCTTAAAGTAGTCATAAAGAAATTCTAACATCAAAAGCTTTGATAATTCTAAAACAGTAAACCCAATAAAAACGGGCTTGTCCAATTTGACTTTCTTTTTTTTCATCATTATGCCAAAAAGCTGATCATGAAATCTTCTGAAGTCCTGATAATTAGGTTTTGAAGTCAGCTTAATTGCTTCGTTCTCTTTGGTGACTAATCTGACATCTTTGCGCTTGTGCGGATTCTCCATAGTCTTTCGAAACAGCTGTTGTTCATCAACTTGAAAAAGTCTTTTTCTGAAGCATCTGCGGATTTAGTTCTAAGATCAGTGTTCTTCATGATGTATGGTTTCATGAACTGTTCTTGATCAAAAGCAATTATGCGATGAACTGCTGTCAACTTCAACCCATGTCTTAAATAAAATTGCAGAAGTCTGTAATGACAGACATAATTTTTTTTGCCCCGAAGATTAGGCACAAGTTTAGGCGGTTCTCTTGGATCCATCTTTAGACTTTCTGCTGCTAATGGATAGTCATTATGCAGGTCATGGAGTTCCTGAGGATATTCTAAGTCAACTTCTAGAATGAAACCACGCTGTTGATCAGGCGTTAAACTGCCCAACCACTTTAATGCCTTTTGAATATTATTCGGATCACCGCCTGTGTACATTTTAAAGTTGCGTAACGGAAGTGATTGCGCCATTGCCCATCCATACAGATTGTTTGCATCTAAATACATAAGATAGTTAGACCTTTTACTGGATCATAGTCGTCCAAGTATTTGTTGTTTGCTTTACAGTAATGATGCGACGCCATAGCTAATTCCTCCACGCAATCCGTTTTCAATCATCTGAATCATTTGGTAAATCTGAAAATAAATCAATCTGTACCCCAGTAAACTTTAAGAAAGCATCCCAACTCATCCCGGGCGCAGAAATGTAATGCGCGGGATCCAGGCTATAATGTTTCATGCAGGTCTTTCTGTAATTTTCAAAGACGTCCGCCAACAAACAAACGTCAGCCCTTAAATATGAATCATGATAGTCTCCCATCGTTTTACAATCTAACTTCTGCCACGCATCTTGAGCATGCTGGTAATCGGGAATCACTAATGTCCTTTCCTCTGAGACTAGAAAAGAACGCGCCTTTAGGAGGAAGTGTGTCTTCATCAAACCTTTCCCAACTGTTCATGTACTCATAAGGGTAAAAAGCCCTCTCTAACGAGAGTTGGGTCAAAATATTCTTCCGTTATTGGGCAGGACTTTAAGGACATAGCTAGTGACTCTAATGATCCATCATGTGCTGCATAGAGTCATAAAAAGACATGTTATTTAGATTAAAGCACATGTACTTTTCTGATTGACTGTGCAATGCATGACACCCTGAAGGCATCGTCCACTGCTTTCATTATAAGATGCGAGTCGTAACCTCGCAAGTTATGAAAGAAGATGGGCAGCTTCCATGTCTTAGGATCAAACTTTAGTTGAAGATTGCATTTACTGTGCGCTGCTCCTCTGAACTTTCCGCTAATGTGATCATGGTCTCTTACTGTTGGATTCTCTGCGTTCTGATGAGAGACCTAAACCACAAATCCAACAGTGAGTGGCTGCGTCATACTGTTCTTGGTCTTCAGGCGTCATCATGATTTCAGATAAATTCAGATTATTAGAACAGTCATTACGCACTTTCTGCATGCGTTCTAAGAAGTATTCTGCGGCATTTGGCCTCTATATAATTTTGGCTTGAATGAACGCCATCCGACCTGACAACGATGAAAGCAAATGAACAAATCTGATGATTACTCATTAAGACTGTTTTTCGAAGTTTTTGTGGCGCTGGCCTTCATAAGGAAAATAAGCGACTCGAAGTCTGCGTAAACTACGTATGGTGAATGTTGCAGCCGTTTCCAGTTCTTAAAACTAACTTTACTGCCTTCTGGGGGGGGTAATTAGTTCTGTATTACAGTTAACTGGGCCAATACAATGTTTTATATGTTCACTCGCGGCTTGAACAGATGGCATTCTTGTTAAACATTTTCTACAGAATTCTTGTTTGCGTCTTTGTTTTGAAGTATGCTGCATTAGTCTACTCATTGTTCGTTCAATGTGTAATGCGGTAGCCCCGCTGGTGAAAGCATCAGTAGTAAGTCAACATGATTTTTGTCTGGCTCGCCAATCGTTGGACTGTTCTTGGACACTCTGATGGGTTGTAGATTTGTTTCCTCATCCCATGTGTAGACATTAACAGTTACTGGTTTGTTTTGTTCTTCAAACCCATCAATGGAATCCGTGCTAACAGGAAAGGATATTCCACTAAAGTTAAGATCATTGATGTAAGGGTGATAGTTAGACACTCTCTCTGCGTTTTTGCGGGCGTAATGCAGCCTTGCGAGAACACACCACATAAAACATTTGTCGTCTGAATTCTTTATGTTTAAAACTGCTTTTTTTGCAACTAATGCTGGCGGTAGTGGAATGTAAGACCTGCCTACAATCGGCTCATACTTAGCCTGTTTTAATCTGATCTCTAAGACTTCGCCCTCTGACCAACCAGAGCCTCTCATTTTGGCTTCTTCAGCGGCAGCGTCAAACTGTGCAAACAGTTCGTCTGCCCAACCGGGTGTTAAGTCATTATGAGAAAGAATAACCTGTTGTTTAGTCGAGACCCAGACTTCTAGATTTTCTTCATTTATTGTTATATAGTCGATTAAAACAGCTAACATTATTTTAACTGGCGGGTCTATTGTTAGTTTACCTGGAACTTGAGAAATAGCATGAACAACGCTTGCCTGTACGTTTGTTGGATCAATGACTTCTAGATCAATATCATTCAGTGCTCTTGACAAACGTCTCCTCGAGCATTCCTTCAAACAATTCGTCTGGTCCTTCAATATCTTATCCATGGTGAGTTTCTTTTCTACTCAAAATATTTATTTAAATTAAAAAAAAATAATTAATCAGAATCAATATCACGGTCTTTTTGTGCTTGGATCATAAACTAAAGTATAAACACCCTTTGGCGTTGTTATTGCGAGCTGTTTAGAACATAGTTTAATGTTTCGTTTACTTTTTTTAAGCATTCCTTTTTTATCTGCTCGGCGTCTGGCTGTTGGAGAAAAACTTGTCCTGCCTTTCTTTGAAGATCAACTTTTGTCTTTTATAGTCATCAAATCGGCCTGTAAATGATTAAATTTTTCATCCGTGATGTTTGAGTCAATAGCGCTTTATTTATTGTCAGTTTAAACGAGCAAAGTTTAGCTGTTATTAGTTGAACCATAGTGTGTGCTTTTGGAGTTTAGTTTTTAATTTTTTGCTAGCAGCACCTACAGCTTATGAACACGGGCCCAAGAGCTAAAGACAAACCACCTAGAGGTAAAACCCGCGGGTCCCGCCTATGCCCGTTGCTAAGAGACCAACACTCGTTCCCTGCTGATAGAGCACTTTTTAGTCGATTGTTCCAGTATTAACATATGTAACAGCATTAAAGGCAGCAGAATTACCTTCGTTGGTTTTGCTGTATTTGAAAGGTCCTGCTTTTAGTTTTTGTTGCATTTGCGTAATGTTTGTTAATCTAAAGGTTTTTATGTTAGGGCTTTCTACTATCCCTTCTTTTGGGGGCCCTTCTGGCGCTGTAGGCACATTTGGATAAACCTGAACAGACATGTTTTTTATAAAATAAAAAATAATTTAGTATTGTATATCTTTTAATCTGTTTTCTTGAATATTCAGCTGCGCATCATATATTAAAAACAAATGTACATTAAGCGGTTTATCGGCTTCTTCTTCTTTATCAATTTGAATGTTTTTACGTCTCTCACAGTTCTCCCGCTTCCATGCAACTGATTATCCTCTGTTGACCTTAGGTCAATCCATAAACCGTATTTCGTTTAAATAAACATCAAGTCTAACATTGTGAAGGTGTAGATCTTTAGACACAAGGTCTACTGTTGGACTTCTACACCTCCGCCCCAAACAATTTTCTTATTTCGTCAAAATGTTGATAAGGTTTAAGCCCGCTAGCGTAGATTTGGTTAGGACTACCCTAATCGAACATTGTTACTTTCGTTATTTTAGGATTAATAAACTTTTCACTTCCTCTTTCAAATGGTTCTTCAGCTTCACACAGCAATAAAATACCTTTAAGCGTATCTTGCTGCGACACTAAAACTAAAATTCCATTATAGTGTCTTGCCTTGCTTCTAGGATATGTTGTATGATGAAACACTCTTTCGTAATATATTGCTAATTTTAACTGATATTGTTTTTCTCAATCAGCCTTGCTAAATTAGGGGGTTTCTAACAACGTCAAAATCTAACGGGAAAAGTTTAGAAATGCTGTCTTTGCTTCGGTGTCTGTTGATCTGATAACACGTTTGTATTCGTTAAAAGTTTAGTTCATATGACAGTCTGTCTTTTAATGCTCCTTGAAAGTATGGAGCATGCGCTTTTAACAAACTCAAAATCTAAGGGAATGGAAAAGCGATTTCCATACGCAAAATTTACAGCCACATACTTTTTTCCGGCTTTATTTGCATCTGCGGCGCCTATTCTGTGTTTTAGTGCTTCTTCATTATCTATTCCCTTTAAAAGCAAGATCAGCCCTTTCATTTCGGTTAGCCATAGTCAGAATAGGTTAAAAATATGTCTGCATTGTGTAAAGAAAATATTTCTTGCCCCTCAAGTTTTATAGAAATTTTCTTTAAAGATTGCCCGCCCCAGATTCTGTACAAAATGTCCTGTTTAGGTCTGTTGTTTGAAGCGAGTACTATTTTGAAAGTAAGACGCGCAGAGCCTGGCACAATCACTTCATCCGCTCCTAGGTCTGGAAATTTGACAGTAAGAATTTGATCGGCATCAATAGTAGATGGATTATTTGGAACAGTAATATTCCGTTTATTCCCTTCACGCCAAAGGGCTCTTTCAGTCTTCTATGCGGGTCAAGAATCGAGCCATATGCTTGTGACATTTTTTTATAAAACAAAATAAGAAAGTTAATTATTAAAGAAACATGGCAGGCATTGAAGATGAAGATTATGATGATTTTGATCCTGGAGACGACATGAGTGAAATGATCCCTTTAATACAGCATCGCTCGCGCCCTCATTGCGGCGTGAATTAACAGAAAGTAAGTCAGATCATTTTACCAAAGTGTAGGCCAAGAACCTCCCGAATTTATAGACCCTAATGATTTTGAAGTAAAAGATGACCATTTGTTTGTGAGGGCGACCAAGGACAACTTGTTCAGCTTACAACTAAACCAGACTCATCAAAGTTTTTAAAAAAAGAGTACAATTAGACAAAGGCTCGGTGTAAGCGAACAAAATCGCCTTGGCATTGCTAAACCAAAATTAGATGGGGAGGCTGTTTCTAAACTTCAAAACACACTGCAAGAAATTCCAACAGCTAACCAAATACAAAACATGGAACTTCAAGTTTTAAATCAATCAGCAGATGAAATAATAAATGCAATAGAAGCAGAAACGGTTTTTCAGAAGAAACAGCGTTTAAAAACAATTAATGATTCCCCATTGCCTATGCGGGAAATAGCGGCCCTTGATCATGCTTTAAGAACCATTAGAGGCGAATTAACAAACAATTTAGCAAAACTGTGTGAAATAGATGAGCATATAAAAAGAGAAAAAGAAAAACTCGTTGAGGCTGATGACGCCAACTTAGGGTCTGATATTAAAGAAAGAATAACCCAAAGACTAAAAGATCTTGAACAAAAAAGTCAGAAAGACTAGAAGCTTTTGTCTACTAACCGAGAACAATTACAACTCAAGTGGCAAAAAATAAAGAAACAACCCAAAAGGGAATTTTTTATAAAAAGACAAAACCGCTAGCAGAAAGAATAAGAACACTGTTTGGGAGAAAGGGATCACTTAGAAAGCTTTTATAACGGCCTTAGGTTTTTTGGAAAATAAGTACACTGGTTTCTTTTAACGGGGGGCGGGGGTCAAAGCCCGGGCCCCCACCACCATGCCTCCACCTAAATAAACCCAAGGGTAAAAAAAACAGCTTGATCATTTTGCGGTTTTAAAAAAAAAAAATTAGCCGGGAAAAAGCAATAGACTTTTTTCCCGGGTATATGGGGGGGGTATTTTTTAATCTGGCTTTTGTTACTGCAAGCAAAAAAATTGGTTTTAGGGCCGACCCTTTAAGGGCCCTTTAAGTTCCCCTTAATTTTTTGGGTTTAAATTTTTTAAATAAGATAAAGCCCCAGTAACCCAGGCCTTTTTAATCCAAAAACAACGCTGCCCTTTTCAAAATTCAGGGTCCATCGAAACAAGTCCCGCCCTTCAACCGGTTTTCGGGTTTTGGGGCCACGGGGATTGGATGACTTATTCTTGGGGGCATTTTGGTTTTTTTAACTGCGGGAAAAAATTTTAACGGGCTCAAATTTACCCCTTTTTGGGTCCAACCTTCGTTCATTTCCTGAAACCCAAGAATTTTGTTGGTAGTTCATTATTTTTTTCCTACCTGGGATTTTCGGGAGGTCGGGAAGGTACATTTTATAAACCAGTGCCAAAAGCAAAGTCTACTTTTAAACTTGCTTTTGGGTAAAACATCTTGGAAATTTTTTTTAATTTTTTAAAGGGTTTAAATCAATTTTAAAATTTAAGGGCGTCCTCAAAATTTTGCTAAGAAATTTTTTTTGTGCCCCCAAAGCCTTTAAAAGGATCATTTAATGCTCAAATTTTTCCCCTGTCTTGTGAACCTAGCAAAAAACCCAAACTAAGTCCGAATAGAGTCTTTAAAATTTCTTTCTATTCCCTTTTTTAATTTGGGCCCTTAGAATGTCAAGAAAAAAGGTTGCCCAACTGTTTTATGCTCTTGCTCAATGGACCCAAGGTAAAGGGCCTTTGGCCTGAAGAGAAAGATGGGAAAGGAAAAACCCAAACCAATAACTTATACTTTCTGTGCTTTCCCCCCAATAAAAGGGGTCCCCAAGCCATGTTTTAAGATCCAACTTTTTTTTAAAAGCGGGTCTTGATTTTAATATTAAAATTCTTTACAATCCTTTCAAAAGCCTTCATTTCTTTTTGGGTTTTGCTGAAGGGTTTAAAAGGGTTTTGTCATTTGGAAAAGGTGCTTGCAGTTCACCCAAAATACGCCCAAAAGGGGGAAAAGAAATGAAACTAAAACCCTGACCTAACCAAAGGATTAGGAGATTTAATGGATCAGCTTTACACACTCCACACCCAGTTGTTGCACAAAACCCCAGCAAAGTTTAATTTTGGGTTTTGAAAAAAACTCCCAATCGTTTGACAAAACCCAAAAATTTTTGCAATGTGTTTTTTTTAAAATTTAGGGGGGGTTAAGATACCGTTTAATGGGTACTCCCCTTTTTTAAATAAAAGGGTTCAGTCTGGGTCACAAAATGTCGAGGGGTCCTTTTTAAAAATTTTTTTTAAGTTTGGGTAGTGCGGCCCAACAAATTTTTTTGGCATCAGAAATTATTTAATGAAATCATTTTTAATTTTTTTTAAAAAATTTTTGGGTAAAAATAAAAACCCCTCAAAAACCCCCCTTTCTTTTTTAAAGAACATGCAAATTAATAACAAAATGCGGAACCAAAAAACGGTCGCGCTCCAAAAATATTCACAAAGTCGAAAGGTTAAAAATATAAGCAAAGCCAAGGAAAATAAAAGAAAAAAAATTTTTAAAATAAAGATGCCAATTGGGTTAAGCCAAAAAACCCATCCCTTTGATGGTTTTTAGGGGTTTTGCTCGCAAAAAAAGCAATGAGTAACTTCGACATTGCTCTCAAATTTTAAAAAAGCGAATCTAAAAAACAATGTTAAACCTTTCAAACCTGAAGAAAAGAAAAAGGGTACAAAATTTTGATAAAGACTACTAAAATGTTAGGCTTTAAAAACGCCAATGGGGCCCTTTCAAGTTTTTTAGATTTTACTAAAACCCAAAAAACTTATGGGGGAGAAAATCCGCTAAATTCTTCTTTAACTTTAAAATTACTCAATTTTTCTTTTTGGGATGAGCGAGCACTGAAAAAAAATTTAAATATAAGGAAGGCCCTAAACCCTGTTTTTAAGAGCTCTTCCGCGGGGAAAGCTGCAATTGCGAAAAAAAATTATAAAAATTCCCCAATTTACATTTTAAAGATTATTTTGGGGGGTGGGGGGGGTTTGGATCATTTAATATAAAAATAAAAAGACAAAGCGGGGAAAGTTGTGAAATGTGATAACCTGCACATTGTTTTTGGGAAAAAAAATAATACTTTCTAAAAAATAAAGTCCCCTGGGCCAGAAAATCCCGGGGTTAAAATTAGCCCTGTAAGGGGTAAACCTTTAAAATTTAAAAAACCTTGCAGAAGTTGGGGGACTTTGAACAGAACGGTGAGGGTAGGGGTTTTTTTATGGTTTTTTAGTACACTAAAGATGGTTTATTTTAAACGCAAAGAGGGTTGGGGACAGCAAAAAATTTTTTCCCAAAAATAGAACAACTGCGCAATCTAAGGCAAAAAAATGTTGGCCATAGAAATTTTTAAAAAATTTCGAAAACCCCACCCAAATTGGGAAATTAGAACCATATTTTTAAAAGGGAAATAAATTTGAATTTATAAGGCCCCTTTACATATTTTAGGGCCCTCAAAAAAATTTTAAAAAGCATTCAACTCTGGCCCTTTACATGTAAGTCTTATCCCGGACGACAATAGTCGGAAAGAAATTGAAATAACGCCGTATGGAAAAAACAGTACATCCTCCACAGAAAAGAAACGGTTTTAAAAAAAGCTTCTACAAAATTACAGTTCTTTCCAAGCAGAAAATTAGGAGACACGTTCACAATGAATTTGAAATTTCTGTCTTTAAAGATGTGGAGAGGGATGGGGTGTGGGCGTTAGTGACGTCCTTATAAAAGGAATTATATTAGCTGGCAAAACTTAGACGTTAAACGCCTTAACGTTACCATCGTCGTTCTTCACAATGGTGAGGATATTAAGATCATAACAACAAGCAACAAAATCAATGTTGACTTAAATAGAAACAATCTTACAGAACGAATTGGATTAATGTTACAACATTTAGGCCTCATAGGGTTTTATTATACTGAACAAGTTTTGACGGAGAGTATGATAAAAATAATAACTGGATTAGATTAAATTCTGTTATAAAACTAGGGAGCAGACAACTTTGGTGTCAATGCCAATGTTAAACTTTATGATAAAAACCCCTCATTGTTCACTGATTTGTGGACAGACTGGTTGTGGAAAAACAATATTTGTCCTCGACCTATTACAAACAGTTTATCGTTATAATTTGATCATATTGTGATTTCTGCCCAACACTTAAATGGAACAAAGCATATCATGATAGAAAGGTTTATATGGACTGATGATAACATTTTTTTAGTTAATCCTAGCAATAAAACTGAGTGAGTGTCTAGAACGCTTTTTTATATTGTTTGAAGGAACACAGACGCTATTTATTATAGATGACTGTTCAGCAGAAAAAGACATAATTAAAAAGAGAAACACTTTGTCGAAACTAGCTTTCAGTGGAAGACATGCTGGGATAAGTGTGTGGATTTTATGCCAGAAATATAACTCGGTTTTAAAAGACTTTAGAGAACAGTTAAAGACTGTAGTTTTATTTCACATGAAAGACAGAGATGCATTTGATGAATGTTTGCGTGAAAATGATTTTATTGAGAATGATCAAGAAAAACACAGAATTAAGCAAAAACTAAAATCTGAAAAGTTTAGTAAATTAGTATTAAAAACGGATAAACCCTACACAGTATGTTTGTTTGTAGGTTAGAGGGAAAGGGGAAAAGCTCATTCTGGAGTCACCCGCCCGAAAACTGGTTTGAGGGCGGGTGAGCCAGAATGAGCTTTTCCCTGTTCTCTGTTTTCATTTCTGTAACATGTATATATTTTTTTTTTTTTAATTTCATTTTCCCAGTTTCTCCATCTTCAAACTCCCCTCTCCCTCTCCTCAATCCAAATCTTTGCCAGACAGTTCAGTTGTTGGCCTGCGCTTGTTTTTCCCCCACTATTAGATTGTTCGTCTATGTATTTGTCTGACTTTATTCAAGTTTAAAATACTGTGCCAGTCTTGAATAAAAGTTACTCTGTGTTAGGTTTCCTTATGGGAGCAAAACATACCCCACTTGTTTATCGTTTACTGAGACTACTTCTGTAGTTAGGGGCCTGAGTGAGAGTGAGAGTGAGTGAACTTAATAGTTATTTTATTTTATTTTTTAATATGCGCGCTGGTGACCTACTCGTTTTTGAGTGAACCAGTATTTTAGGAAGAAGAAGAAACTCGATTGACATTGTGAAGACTATTGCTTTTAAATATATTTTTGACATTTATGTAATGAGCGAAGTTTGCCATTCAATGTTGCAGTGCTGTCTCCTGTAAAGGATTTTACTGTTTAAACAGAGCAGGCAAAAGGCTCTTCAGCCTATTTTTAGGCGCTTTGCCATAGGCTAGGCCCAGGTCTAGTATCATAAGTGACCTCCCTTGTAAAGATGGCGGCCGTTTCAAAGACGAGTTATGGCAAAAGCCTGAAAGCACGTCTAGACGTATGTATCGTCTGAATTCAGTTTCTTGTTATGCTTTCCATTCAGTGTTCCCTATCGATTTTAGAGTGAGAGTCAAAATGACCCTCTGTCACGAAATCAGGGAGTCAAAAGTGGACACCCGGAGTAGCATGCAATTAGGAATATATTTAACCCAAGCATTCATGATTTACACTGCACGACTCAAATAAATTTTATACATGAGTCATGCACTTTATCACTGTCTTGTGTGTTGCGGTGCTTCATGTAATGATTCAGTGATGAATACCATCAGAATAAACCACTCAAATGACAGGGCTGCTTTCGTGCATGTAGTGAGACCGACTAGTCCTATCTCGCACTGCTGTATGTGCAGCAAACCAACCACTTACTTAACCCTCTTGTACTCAGTTTCTCTGACTGCAAACTTCCCCTAGATTTCAGATTCTTTTACAAGTTTCAGCCTAAAAATGGGTATGTGTGATTATTAACTTATGGGGAATGTATGTGAACCGCTAGGAGAAAGAAAATTGGCAGACAGTTTCAGAAGAGCATGCACTTCACTTTGAACTCTATTTTGTCTGTCTTACTCTTAGAGATATAGGTCGTGTCACTGTCACCAAATTGTCACCAGACACGTGACATTTTATGACGACAATCAAGTTTACAGCATGCAAGCATGCACAGTCACCATGCTGATGCAGGCTAGTGTAAGATGAAACCTGAGGCCTACCTGACGTAAACCATCTCCTGCCTGGCAGTACAGGTCCCACTGGTTGTCCCACCAATGTCATACAAAACTTGTCACATGTCACACACAATACTATAAAAGAGGGTCAGGTGCGCCCTTTGCAGCTTGTTTTTGTCTTGTATACAGGTCTGTTTCTTTCATCAGTAGCAGTCTTAAAAAACAAAGAGGAACAAACAAAAAGAAAAAATCAAGTGGTGTAGCAGTGTTGGGTAACGAGTGAGCGGGCCCAGTGGGTTCCTGAAACTGACGCACTTCTGCCACGCCACGTGTCGCTGGTCGCCACGTTGTTTGAAGCACAGCGAGCGGAACATCGTACTCCGGGTCGCTTTCTACTTCACCGTCTTCAATACCACTACCTACTTCAATATGACTTTCATTCTCCATCTCTCTTTCAAATTTCTCTGCTTCTCCAATAATTTGATCCAACTCCTCTTGCGAGTAGTCGATCATTTCTTCATCGTTAGTAGCAGACGCCAAAGCAGCCATTGTGAAAGTCAGTCGGTTTCATTCACAAACTTACTCGCTGTGTTTGCCCCTTTTCTCAGTGAACACGCGCGGTTCTATCACCCCAAAATAGTGCCAACACATGATTGGACCATGCCCGAGTCTTCCTAGTTACTGTCTGCGACTCTGCGTGTCTACACACGTGATAACTGCATGATGGAAAATTCCTACGGACAGATCCCGGTAGCTCCGGTATGGGAAGAACAGGCGCCTGAAGTTAACTCCCGGATTCTCCCGTTGCAAGTATAAGAGGGTTAATTAGCTATTGCGGACATGAAATGAGGCAGTTAACAGTAAACAAGTAGGGTAACAGTCGCTCCCATAAGGAAACCTAGCTGTGCTTGTTTTCCCCCCACAATTAGATTGTCTGTCTCTGCATTTGTCTGACTTTATTCAAGTTTAAAAGGTTGTGCCAGTCTTGAATAAAAGTTACTGAGTTAGGTTTCCTTACGGGGAGCAAGAGTTACCCAACTTGTTTATTGCCTTCTTCTTCTTCCTAAAATACTGGTTCACTCAAAAACGAGTAGATCACCAGTGCGCAATTGGAATAAATATGTACCTAATTATGAGCAGGGAAGCTCTGCTCACCGCAAAAACATGAGAAATGTTCAAACATTGAAACAATCAATGCCCCTAATATACAACAACACAGACAACACACAAAGATATTCTCCCTGTAAAACAACAAACAGCACCGCCATCCCCCATGCCCACCCCCACACCAACCACCACCACCCCATGCGCACACATAAACAAGGAAGAAGGAAGTAAAACAAAGATTAAATTGCAAACTTAACTTGACACCAGAGAAAAAATTGAAGGAATGCAGTTCTAAATTACTGACTGAATAAAGGCTAGTAGTAAATGGGAAAGAGTAGTTTAACTTAACATGGCGCACTGGCTGCTACAGGCAGTACAATAGTCTATGCATTGGCAGCCTCACACACGGTTGAAAAGCGTTTGTCAATTTGGGTAAAACTTCCTACACTTACTCTTCATACATCGATTGTTTGATTTGGAGAAATTCTCCCTGTGGTAGCTGGGTATCATTCTGTGTGCTGTACATCATTTTGTAAGAGCCCATTAACATCCCTTGCACCAAAAATATGTATAAAGATGCATTTGAGATTCATACACTTGTCATCATGCCCAGTACTTAACATAAAAGTGGTTTGTAATTGTGCTAGTTGACGGATCTGGTATCTTCATGCATACTTTTATTGCTGCAAGGCCAGGAGCCAGCACAATGCATTGCCCATGAAATGATTTATTGGGCACAGCTACAAAACTTAGACATTGGTTTGCAGCTTCTTTTGCGCAAGGTGTAGCGATGAGAGGAAGACGAAGTATTAGCGAGAGAGAGAACACATGTACACTCATACAACATACACCAGCTGGGGTGAAGGTGGGGTGGGATAGGATCCAGGAACAACAAAAAAAAGAACAATTAACTACTAAGCGAACAGAAAGTATCATAAAGAAAATTGATTTTGTATATAATATACAATTATCTTGCCTCCCTTGGGGACAGAGAGAGAGAGAGAGAGAGAGAGAGAGATGAATGCAACAATCATAATTGAGCAATCAATAAATCAGTGGCCGAGAAAAAAATGCATGATTGAAACTACTTTTTTTTTCCTGTTTTGGGGACAAAGCTTCTAAGAAATGTCTAAATATTTCTACCATCCTCTAGTTTCTGGGTATAGATTCAGAGCTCTGGTGTTTCTTGCTTTTAGTTATTATTTTAAATGTTTTTTTCAACTGTATGTCTGCAGGTCCTTGGTTGCCCTTACACTGAAGGAGTAGAGGATTCCTGGATCACAGAGCTTGTCTTTAAACAAGGCGAACCTAGGATCCGCATTCTGCAATGGCTTCTGTCAAAGTGAGTGTTTGTGTGTGTGTGTGCATCACTGCATGTATGTGTTGTGTGTGTGTGTTGCAATATATATGTGTTTATTTGTGCGTGTGTATGTGTGTGTGTGCGTGCGTGCGTGCATGCGTGCGTGCATGTGTCTGTGTGTGCGTGTGTGTGAATTAAACAGGGCTTTATGTAAAGGTGGTGTATTACTTAGTTTTGTCAGACTTGGGAAGTGGAAGTCAATTCTTCAGAAAACAAAGTAATGCTTTTCAATGGGCTGCCAGATCCATAGAATGTTTTTAAATATGGCAAGAATGTTCGTGACACCGTTTATTCATTCAAATATCTTGGAGAACTACATTTAATCAAGATAGTATTTTTTTAAACAAAAAATTATGTTCAAAATCACACACAGAAGGTGATGTTTGCTTTGTTACGTCCAGCTGAAAATCAGCAACTCTTGATTTGTACATAGTTGTGGATCTTTTTAAGAGCAATGGGTAATTTCTGTTTTACTGTATAGGTGTGAGATCTTGAGTTATGAGAATGTAACAGTCTGGCCTCTCTCTTTAGGATGCAGAAACTGATTAAACTTTTTGGAAGACCTTCATGCTAAAGGTAAAAATAAACCACTGCTATAGAAGGGCCTCAAATCTGCCATTGCCAAAACCTCATGTCTTATACTAGTTACAGGAATAACCCTGTCAATGTAAGACATGATCACCAGTGTAAATGAGCTTCTACCTAAATGAGCTGGTTTTGCAATTTTCATTAACCCTTGGCCATGAAGGGTATCCAGGTGGAATCTTCTGTTATTGGAATATCTGGCCGGGAGTGACCATGAGGCCTTGACTGAATATCACATAGAGAACTTTAGGCCTTAGACTTGCTTACAGTTTCCTTAAGGTCTGTGTGTTGTCAAGAGGCCTACGACTCTTGATGTTGAATGGTGATGGCTCAGTTACTTAGTAACTTACTATCTATCTCTGTTTACTCTTCATGCCTGGCCAGAACTTCCTGGCCCAAAGATTGGCCCCTGGTGATAACTTTGCCACGGCTGACTCCCTCAGCATCCTCCTTCAAGCCTCTACTCTTGAGCTTGAAAAGGGGAGGGTGAAGGGGGATTGGTAGGAGGAGGGAGGGTTGTTAACTGTCCTGCAAGAGTTTTAAAAGTTTATTTGCAAAGACGGAGTTGGGCCGTCGCTGCTGTTCTCTGTGACAAAGCATGGAAAATGTTGAAGTTCTTGATATTGTTGTACCCTGGCTAAAAGACTCCAGGGATCATCCGAACAGCCGAAGCACTTGAACACTGTGGTACAAATGCATCAGCTGGGGATGAGAACATTACGTGTATGACTGTTTTTGATTACCCCGCCACGTGGGCAGCCACCCTCTGACTTCGGGGGATTCTGGAGACTGATAATGTTATGCTAAGTGCTTGTCACGACTGAAGACAATCCCCGCATAACTATGCAGAGCATAACAACATTTTGATGTAGCCTTGGTGTTCTAGCCTATGTCAATTGGCCTGACACAGCCTTAACCCTCTTATACTTGCAATGGGAGAATCCGGGAGTTAACTTCAGGCGCCTGTTCTTCCCGTACCGGGAGCTACCGGGATCTGTCCGTTGGAATTTTCCATCACGCAGTTATCACGTGTGTAGACATGCAGAGTCGCAGACAGTAACTAGGAAGACTCGGGCATGGTCCAATCATGTGTTGGCACTATTTTGGGGTGATGGAACCGCGCGTCTTCATTGAGAAAAGGGGCAAACACAGCGAGTAAGTTTGTGAATGAAACCGACCGACTTTCACAATGGCTGCTTTGGCGTCTGCTACTAACGATGAAGAAATGATCGACTACTCGCAAGAGGAGTTGGATCAAATTATTGGAGAAGTAGAGACATTTGAAAGAAAAATGGAGAATGAAAGTGATATAGAAGTAGGTAGTAGTGTTGAAGAAGACGGTGAAGTGCAAAGCGACCCGGAATACAATGTTCGACTGGCGGCGCTTCAGACAAAATGGAGGCCCGCGACACACGGCACGGCAGGGGTGCGTCCGTTTCAGGAACCCACTGGGCCGGCTCACTCGTTACCTGACACTGCTACACCACTTGTTTTTTTTCGTTTTGTTTGTTCCTCTTTGTTTTTTAAGACTGCTACTGATGAAAGAAACAGGTATACAAGACAAAAACAAGCTGCAAAGGGCGCACCTGACCCTCTTTTATAGTATTGTGTGTGACATGTGACAAGTTTTGTATGACATTGGTGGGACAACCAGTGGGACCTGTACTGCCAGGCAGCAGATGGTTTACGTCAGGTAGGCCTCAGGTTTCATCTTACACTAACAGCCTGCATCAGCATGGTGACTGCGCATGCTTGCATGCTGTAAACTTGATTGTCATCATAAAATTTCACGTGTCTGGTGACAATTTGGTGACAGTGACACGACCTATATCTCTAAGACAGACAAAATAGAGTTCAAAGTGAAGTGCATGCTCTTCTGAAACTGTCTGCCAATTTTCTTTCTCCTAGCGGTTCACATACATTCCCCATAAGTTAATAATCACACATACCCATTTTTAGGCTGAAACCTGTAAAAGAATCTGAAATCTAGGGGAAGTTTGCAGTCAGAGAAAATGAGTACAAGAGGGTTAAGCCAAGACGGAATGTTGAAGTCATATCATAAGCTTCTGGCCCAGAAAGATGATCAGGTAAGCTTATGCTCATGGCCAGAGAGCAGTTCTGACATTGTACATGCAGCAAGCTAGAAGTTGTAGACAACCTTCAGCAGGTTTTATAGGAGAGAGATGACAAAAGATCTGGCAACAAGTGGTTACTCAGACAGCACCACATTCTTGGAAATGAAATTTGGTCTCCTTCCTTTCTGGTTACAGAATAAGTAAGAAAACAAGAAAGAAATGAAGCTTTCAGAGAAAGGGAAATGAGTGTGTGTCTATATAGTGTATATTATGTTTATTGCTTTCAGACTAAGCATGTTAATGAGGGAGGATTAGGATGAAATCCATTCACTATTTCGCTTATGCTTGACAAGGGAGATAACTATGAAAATGTATGTTTGTCTATTTGCAGAGACATTTCTAACATTGTTTTGGCCAATAGGAAGGCAATATTATGGATTGGTGGAGACTTTAATTTACCAGATATTGATTGGGGTGAAGATGCCATACTTGGTAATCAATACAGTAAAAATATCAATACTCAGTTTTTTGATGCCACCAAAGACCTTGGATTAGTACAGTCAGTTGAATCACCAACTCGTGGTAAGGCATTCCTGGATTTATTTTTTACCAATTGTCCAGGCGCTTTAGGCAATCAGGAATTAATTGCAGGCCTGGGTGATCATGACATAGTTCTTTTAGAGAGTAATTTTCAACCCTTTCGAAGAAAACCCCCTAAACGTACCATCAGACTCTGGAACCAAGCAGATTTACCAAAATTGCGCAGGGATACTCATAATTTCAGTCGTCTTTTTTTGAGGTCCCATAGTGTTAAAGATAATGTCAGTGATCTTTGGAAGTGTATAAAAACTAATTTGGAATTTATTATGGATGACAACATACCTACTAAAATAACTTCAAGCAAGAACCACCAGCCATGGATTACTACTAAAACTAAACGTTTGTTGAGAAGGAAACATCGTTTCTTTAAGAAATTGAAACTACATCCTAATTCAGAAAGATTACTGGTTAGGTATAAACATATTAAGAGAAGGTGTCAGAGAGAATGTAGACTTGCTCACTCCAATTATGTTAATTCGATGATTTCGGAAGGTGATCATCAAAACAAGAAATTATGGTCTTACATAAGGAGTAAGAGACAGGACAACATTGGGATTCCAGACCTGAGAAATAACCAGAATAACCTAATACAGGACCCTGAAGGGAAAGCAAACTTACTAAACAAGCAGTTTTGTTCAGTTTTCTCAAATCCCAAACCTTTAATTAATGTTAGACTAAAGGATGATGATAAACTCCCTGAAATGCAAAACATCAAAGTAAACAAAGCAGGAGTATTTAAGTTACTGACCAATATCAATGAAAACAAAGCTACTGGTCCCGATGGCGTTCCTGGCAAGCTCTTAAAATTATGTGCCAGTGAATTGAGTGAGGTATACCAATTACTTTACCAAGCTTCACTGGACCAGGAGTAATACCTGATGAGTGGCGAGATGCGAGCATTGTTCCCTTATTTAAAAAGGGTGACAAAACAAAAGCAGAGAATTATAGACCTGTATCTCTTACATCCATATCAGCTAAATTACTTGAACACATAATATATAGTAGCATAATGGACCATTTTGACAAATATGATTTCTTAAATAACGCCCAGCATGGTTTTAGACAGCGAAGGAGTTGTGAGACTCAACTTATAACAACTCTCAATGATTTTAGTAACTGTCTTAACAACAGACAGCAAATAGATGCAATTTTATTAGATTTTTCTAAAGCCTTTGATAAGGTTGACCATGAGGGCCTGCTGCTTAAATTAGAACACATTGGCATTGGCGGTTCTTTGCTAAAATGGGCTAGATCATTCCTCGTTGGGAGAACGCAGAAAGTTGTTGTGGAAGGGTCGTCATCCCATTGTAAACCAGTCTTGTCAGGTGTACCACAGGGAACTGTTCTGGGGCCCTTGTTTTTCTTAATTTATATAAATGACATAAGTAGAAATCTCTCTCCTGGAACTACTATAAGGCTTTTTGCAGATGACAGTTTAGTATATAGAACAATTAGAAGCAAGAATGATACACGCATTCTACAAGAAGATCTAAACGCTTTACAAGAGTGGGAAAGAACTTGGAAAATGGAATTTCATCCTCAAAAGTGCCAAGTGTTGCGTATATGTAACAAACGCTCACTAATTAGATCAGATTATTCTATTCATAATACTATTCTTAAAGAAACTAATGCTGCAAAATATTTAGGCGTGATTATAGATAGTCGTCTCAAATGGAAAGAACATTACAATTTAGTATGTAAGAAAGCAAATAACATCTTAGCTTTCTTACACAGGAATATCGATGACTGCCCCCAAAAGGTTAAAGACGACTGCTACAAAACACTGGTTAGACCAGTACTGGAATATGGTTGCTCAGTTTGGGATCCTTACCATCTAAAGGACATTGATAACCTTGAAAAGATTCAGAAGAGAGCAGCACGGTTCGTAACAGGGAACCACATCAGAGAAAAGGGGAATACTAGGAAGAACATGAGGAAATTAGAATGGAAACCCTTAGAAGAGAGAAGAGCTTTTATTAAACTTAACACCTTTTTCAAAGGCAGAGCTAAAGTAATTGATATTCCAATGGAACAACTAGTATTGAATAAAAGTAGCACCAGGAGTGGCGGTCAGTGTTATACCATACCTGCATCAAATATTGACAGCCACTTACATTCTTTTTATCCTAGTTCTGTACGGCTGTGGAACTCACTGCCGGGTGCCATCAAGATTGCCACAAATGCAATCTCTTTTAAAAAACAAATTGATACAACAGTTTTGAGATCTGCATATTGATGTTTTTCTATTTTTTACTTCCCCAGATATTTTACTGTTAACTGGGCCTGAATTTGGCCATTGCTTTTAACTTCTTGAATATCGAGTGCGACCCCTTGTTGCCAAATTTGCTCCAGGGGCCAACAGTCTGAGTCGCACTATTTTATGTTATTTTTTTACTTTTTAACATGCGCGCTGGTGACCTACTCGTTTTTGAGTGAACCAGTATTTTAGGAAGAAGAAGAAGAAGAAGAACTATCTTTTAAAAAACTAACACTTGAACTTTTGAAGCTGAAGTTAAACGTCTTTTAGGGATATACTTACCTGACTTTTGCCCTCCATGCCCTTGTGAGGAAAGGGGCAGAAAGTGACTGGCAGTTCACAAGTAAGAAGTGACATGAATGTCAAAGAGCACTCTGGGAATCTGAGTTGGAGTGATAGAAGATACAGATTTAGCTCCCTTTTCTCCTAAAAAACTGTTGGGATATTGTGATTGGCATGGTTTGTGCCTAGTAGGATTAAGGCTCTCTCTTTCTTTTTTTTTTGATGGTAAGTGTATCTAAAGATTACTGTTTGTAATAAAATTGCTTTCATGTGTAGAAACATTGGTTGGTTCTTGTCAAAACTTTGCAACCGCTCAGGATCTATCAGGGACAAAACATGTATTTCTGTTTTGTATTTCCATGCAGTGTCATTTATTCATTTATTTTTGTAACCTGCATTTGTATTTCTCATGAAATATTGAGCAGGCTATGTCTCACATGTTTATTCTCTGATGCCTTCGAAATTTAAAAAAAAAAAGAAGAAGAAAGTCTGAACGTGCTGACATATGTTAGTTTATGACATACAGGTTGAAAACTTACATGTCTACTATTCTTTCTTGAATGACAACATAATTGTGTATGCCTGGCTGCCTCTTTTTCCTTGATAGGTATGACTCGCTGCTGGGAGAAATGGTGGACAACTCTGATACAGCCATTGTGGGATCCAAAATGGACTCCAGAATCCAAAGTATGTGCTACGCCAGTGCTGGCCTGTTGTTGATGCATGAGTATACTTTGAGTGGGAGAACTGCTGCAGGTGCCATTGCTTGCATTACTGATGTAGCTTTGCTAGTGTGGTAGATTGGAGGCTATGTTGTTGTTCACTGTAGTGATTAGCAGGTGTGACTTTAGTTTGTTACAATCAGTGGTAGTGGTACTCTAGTGCTTTTCCAGTTTAAAATCATTTCAGTTAATGCCATTAGAAATAAGACTACACTGGATGTTAACTGTTTTGAATTGGAAATGAAATGAAATGAGGCAGGGAACAGTAAACAATGAACAGTAAACAAGTGGGTAACGTTTGCTCCCATAAGAAAACCTAACACAGAGTAACTTTTATTCAAGACTGGCACAGCCTTTTAAATTGTTTTGAATTGTTTGCTGATGTACTTGTTCTGTTGTCTTCTTTTTGATGCTCTTAGTCTTAGTGAAACAAGTATATGTGAATATATTAGTGTTAGACTAGAATCTCTGATCTTTTGATTAAAACTGTATTGTTTTATAAGAGCTGAAATCTATGAATTTGATTGAATTGTTGAATTTAATGAAACTGGTTTTGTTCTTCCTGATATTAGATCAAATAGTCGTGAACTAGTACTATTAAAGTAGATGTATCAATAAATGTTTTGATGGAGTTACTTTTCAGTCCTGTTCCACATTGTATCGCCTGTTTGCCATACTCCACTAAAGTACTGGTCTACCTTGATTGGCCCATGGAGGGCAATCCTGTCTTTTAAGTACTGGTCTACCTTGATTGGCCCATGGAGGGCAATCCTATCTTTTAAGTACTGGTTCTACCTTGATTGGCTCATGGAGGGCAATCCTATCTTTTAAGTACTGGTCTACCTTAATTGGCCCATGGAGGGCAATCCTGTCTTTTAAGTACTGGTCTACCTTGATTGGTCCATGGAGGGCAATCCTATCGTTTAAGTACTGGTCTACCTTGATTGGCCCATGGAGGGCAATCCTATTGTTTAAGTACTGGTCTACCTTGATTGGCCCATGGAGGGCAATCCTATCTTTTAAGTACTGGTCTACCTTGATTGGCCCATGGAGGGCAATCCTATCTTTTAAGTACTGGTCTACCTTGATTGGCCCATGGAGGGCAATCCTATCTTTTAAGTACTGGTCTACCTTGATTGGCCCATGGAGGCAATCCTATCTTTTAAGTACTGGTCTACCTTGATTGGCCCATGGAGGGCAGTCCTATCTTTTAAGTACTGGTCTGCCTTGATTGGCCCATGGAGGGCAATCCTGTCTTTTAAGTACTGGTCTACCTTGATTGGCCCATGGAGGGCAATCCTATCTTTTAAGTACTGGTCTGCCTTGATTGGCCCATGGAGGGCAATCCTGTCTTTTAAGTACTGGTCTACCTTGATTGGCCCATGGAGGGCAATCCTATCTTTCATTCCTGTAAAAGTATTTGGTAATATTTGAGCATGTAGATGTACAAATTGAGAACATCGGCTGTTATGGCATTTATTTGTGAAGTGTTTTTATTCAGCTTTAAAGAAATATATAACTATACACATCAGCCAGTGTTGACAGGGCTCCTAATGTAAT
Organism: Conus ventricosus; assembly: GCA_018398815.1. Classification (NCBI taxonomy): domain Eukaryota; kingdom Metazoa; phylum Mollusca; class Gastropoda; order Neogastropoda; family Conidae; genus Conus; species Conus ventricosus. The sequence goes on along the minus strand of CM031604.1, from coordinate 4,624,136 downwards.
GCTGTTGTAATGAGTGGGCTCATCCTTCTGCAACCATTAGAGAGTACTTTTACCATCAATGCTGTTGTAGTGAGTGGGCTCATCCTTCTGCAACCATTAGAGAGTACTTTTACCATCAATTCTGTTGTAATGAGTGGGCTCATCCTTCTGCAACCATTAGAGAGTACTTTTACCATCAATTCTGTTGTAATGAGTGGGCTCATCCTTCTGCAACCATTAGAGAGTACTTTTACCATCAATTCTGCTTGTTAAAGGATATCAGGATTCAGGGAAGTTGTTTTCTTTCTTTCTTTCTCCAGTTTCAGGTTGAACTTTAAAAAGCTGGGCCTGAGGTAGATTTTTAAGGGCATGTCTATAGTTCTTTGTTCTTTTCCCACCCACCTACCCACAGAGAGAGAGAGAGAGAGAGAGAGAGAGAGAGAGAGAGAGAGAGAGAGAGAGAGAGAGAGAGAGAGAGAGAGAGAGAAGAGAGAGAGAGCAGCTTTAAACACAAAACAGCAGTCTGTCAGTATTACAACCGTTTCTCTTGTGTTTGGGTTGGAGAGTTTGAGCAATAAATCAAGGGAACAGATTGTCATTGTTAAAGACAAGAAACACTACTTTAGGAGAAGCTGTCTCATTGCACGTAAGCTTTGACAGTGGCCCGGTCAGAAACTTCATCATGTGACTTCCTTGGCGTTGCAGAACACATGGGCAATAGACATATTGTGTGTGGTCTGTCTGTGAGGCACCAGGACAAGTGAAGTCCCAAGACTCAAACTTTTAATGCATGACTACATATAAACACTAATTCATGCAAGCTCTGATGATGGTAAAGGGTGAACACACACACACACAGACCTTTAACTTGCAACAGAGGATGAAACCGATGGAGTCCTAAAACTTTCAGAAGGCATTCTCAAGTCATAACGCATAAAATATGCACATCTTCGTAGGTGAACGGGGAGTCCTGGTCAAGTATGACAATCAGTTTTAGTGAAAAGTGACTGTCTGTTCAATACGGCGGTGGACACTTTAGAGTCCCAGGCTCCCTGAACTGGTAACAACACTCTGAAAGTAGCGTAGACCATACAGGTGTGCTTGCACCCATCTCGGACTGAAGTGGCAATGTGTGAGGGGATCAAGAAGTAGAAAGTTGACCTGGAGATTGTAGATGGATTCCGGATTTATGTTGCTACTGCAGAGATCAGTATTAAACATGTCCAACACAAAAACAGAGATAAATACAGCACAGCAAACTACATCCACTACATATTTTTGTGCACGGTTTGGTATGATAAAGACCTAAAAGTTTTGTCTGGAGATTTTTTTTTTTTTTTTTTGGTAACAAATTTGAAAAGTTCAGTTTTGATAAGTTTTCCACATCAAATGAATGGGCTGGTAGCTGCAGGGATGTTGTGTTAAGAAAACTTAGTAGTTCAAGGGTTGGTCTGTTTTAATGGGTTTTTTTTTAGTTCAGAATTTAATTCTCAAATGTGTGAAGTTGAATCTTTTGTTTTTGTTCCTCAGGGCTACTGTTTGTTGCCAGCAGCCTGGGACTGTGCCGATAGATGATGTGGATCTCATCAGGGTAAGGTTAACTTTTACAATGGTTACACTGTGCCTATATGATGATGTGGATCTCATCAGGGTAAGGTTAACTTTTACAATGGTTACACTGTGCCGATATGATGATGTGGATCTCATCAGGGTAAGGTTAACCTTTACAATGGTTACACTGTGCCGATATGATGATGGGATCTCATCAGGGTAAGGTTAACCTTTACAATGGTTACACTGTGCCGATATGATGATGTGGATCTCATCAGGGTAAGGTTAACCTTTACAATGGTTACACTGTGCCGATATGATGATGTGGATCTCATCAGGGTAAGGTTAACTTTTACAGTGGTTACACCGTGCCGATATGATGATGTGGATCTCATCAGGGTAAGGTTAACCTTTACAATGGTTACACTGTACCGATATGATGATGTGGATCTCATCAGGGTATGGTTAACCTTTACAATAGTTACACTGTGCCGATATGATGATGTGGATCTCATCAGGGTAAGGTTAACCTTTACAATGGTTACACTGTGCCGATATGATGATGTGGATCTCATCAGGGTAAGGTTAACCTTTACAATGGTTACACTGTGCCGATATGATGATGTGGATCTCATCAGGGTAAGGTTAACTTTTACAGTGGTTACACCGTACCGATATGATGATGTGGATCTCATCAGGGTAAGGTTAACCTTAATAATAATAATGGGGATTTATATAGCGCCTTCCACGGCACAAGGCGCTTTACAAAGGCAGAAAAAATACAATTGCTAAATGTAAAGAAAAAGCATTGAAAAACGGCTCAGAAATGAAAAACAAAGGCTCTCTCCCATTATCTCCCACGCGCACACAACACTCTCACGCACAGACACACAATACACAACAGCCGCAACAAGCACAAACTACTAAGCGATCCACAGAAGCAACAAGAGTCAATCAACTATCTGGTAATGACTGTCTTCTTAGTATTGTTTGAAAAGGTGGGTTTTCAGGGAGGTTTTGAAGGAAGAAAGGTTTGAGAATGTCTTAAGTCATAGGGGAGTTTATTCCAGAGTTTGGGAGCTGCGTATGAGAAAGCTCGTTCGCCATGCTGTTTACGATGGGGACGGTAACTGGGAAAGCGGAAGGTCCTGGTGTCGGTGGAGGAGCGGAGCGTTCGTGATGGGACATATACTTGAAGGAGATCGGAAAGATAGGCAGGGGCATCGCCAGTGAAAATCTTGAAGCAGAGACAACAACATTTGTATTTAATTCTTTCTTCAACGGGGAGCCAGTGCAACTTTTCAGGAGAGGGCTGCAGGGTTGGGTCCTAGGAGATTTGCAAATGAGACGGGCTGCAGAGTTCTGTACACGTTGGAGGGGTTGGATGACAGTTGAGGGACAGCCAAGGAGAACACAGTTGCAGTAATCTAGCCTTGAAAGGATGTATGATGAAACGAGAGTTTTTGTGGCGTCTTCAGTGAGATAGGGTCGAATAGCAGCAATTCGTTTAAGTTCCATGTAAGCTAACTGACAAGTTTTTGTGACATGCTGTTTCATTGAGAGGTCACTATCAAGGAGAACACCAAGGTCACGAACAGTGTTTGAAAATTCAATAGTGCTTTTCAATAACCTTTACAATGGTTACACTGTACCGATATGATGATGTGGATCTCATCAGGGTAAGGTTAACCTTTACAATAGTTACACTGTGCCGATATGATGATGTGGATCTCATCAGGGTAAGGTTAACTTTTACAGTGGTTACACTGTGCCGATATGATGATGTGTATCTCATCAGGGTAAGGTTAACTTTTACAGTGGTTACACTGTGCCGATATGATGATGTGGATCTCATCAGGGTAAGGTTAACCTTTACAGTGGTTACACTGTGCCGATACGATGATGTGGATCTCATCAGGGTAAGGTTAACTTTTACAGTGGTTACACTGTGCCGATATGATGATGTGGATCTCATTAGGGTAAGGTTAACTTTTACAGTGGTTACACTGTGCCGATATGATGATGTGGATCTCATTAGGGTAAGGTTAACTTTTACAGTGGTTACACTGTGCCGATATGATGATGTGGATCTCATCAGGGTAAGGTTAACTTTTGCAATGGTTACACTGTGCCGATATGATGATGTGGATCTCATCAGGGTAAGGTTAACCTTTACAGTGGTTACACTGTGCCGATATGATGATGTGGATCTCATCAGGGTAAGGTTAACCTTTACAGTGGTTACACTGTGCCGATGTGATGATGTGGATCTCATCAGGGTAAGGTTAACCTTTACACTGGTTACACTGTACCGATACGATGATGTGGATCTCATCAGGGTAAGGTTAACCTTTACAGTGGTTACACTGTGCCGATACGATGATGTGGATCTCATGAGGGTAAGGTTAACCTTTACAGTGGTTACACTGCTGATATGATGATGTGGATTTCATCAGGGTAAGGTTAACCTTTACAGTGGTTACACTGTGCCGATATGATGATGTGGATCTCATCAGGGTAAGGTTACCTTTACAGTGGTTACACTGTGCTGATATGATGATGTGGATCTCATCAGGTAAGGTTAGCCTTTACAATGGTTACACTGTGCCGATATGATGATGTGGATCTTATCAGGTAAGATTAACCTTTACAGTGGTTACACTGTGTGAACATAGTAAGTTTACAATGTGCTGTTTGAATTGGATGACAGTCATCAATTGATTGTCATTCTACATCTTTGAATGCTGCATGTTTGAAGCTTGTCTTGCAGGACATGAAAAAGATTCTAGGAGTTTGTGTCAGAAATTTGAGTATTCTTTAAATCTCTCAAAAGATATGAACTGATTATGCCATTTCTCTTTCTATTTGATTTTGGATTAAGCATGCATAGCTAAGGCTAAGGATATTTGTATTATGAAAGAAATGATATGTATTTGGGTTCATCTGGAAGAAGAAAACAAAACAAAATGAAAACAGAGGGACTCTCCATTGATGACCCATAGCTTCCTGAGAGAAGCATGAGAAGAATACCAGTGAGGACATACGTTGTTGCGTTCAGTCTTTTCACACCTGCACAGTAGAAAAAAAAAATTGGTGGACAATGACAGTCATTTAGATTGTTCTTGTTTCCTGGTTCTTCTTGATCATTTGGGTATGATCAACAGGTTTTCGTGCTTATGCAATCTCATTTATAAACTACCCATCATATGAAGTCTGTTCAGGATGCCATATTACAAACAGTAGTTATGTTGACAGTATATATGTCTTTAATCTGAGTGATTGGAAGATAAAAGTATTTTGTTAAAAAAATGCATATTTTTAGCATTTTAAGGCATTTTTATATTTATTTGGTGACAAACAAAGATGGTTGAAAGTATATTATATGTGTGTGTGCAGGGTGTGGAGTCATCAGCATCCAGTGCAGTGAACAAGCAAAGGGTTTTTTCGTGGACCAGTTGTTGGGACATTATTATCATCCGTGATGCTGCTGAGGACCCCATGACTAAAGCCCTGCTCAATCCAGGTGTAGTCAGGTGAATACCACTTGTATATTACCCGTGCAAATGTGTGGTGGGGAAGTATTGAAATTTAAAATTGACAGGAAAAGGAACAGTTATTACACAGCCTATTCATCGTCCTTGAACCACATCAGCATATTCAGCGTAGCAAGTACAGCTTTTTGATTAATTGTTACAAACACAGACATTGTATTTATGGTGAGATGAGAAGAAATGGTTTAGTCGCCACTGATTATCTGCATGGTTCATGTCTGAGGCAGTGTATTGAAGAGTCCCATTGTCTCCCCTGGCTGAATGCATGGTTCATGTGTTAGGCAGTGTATTGAAGAGTCCCATTGTCTCCCCTGGTTATCTGCATGGTTCATGTGTGAGGCAGTGTATTGAAGAGTCCCATTGTCTCCCCTGGCTGAATGCATGGTTCATGTGTTAGGCAGTGTATTGAAGAGTCCCATTGTCTCCCTGGTTATCTGCATGGTTCATGTGTGAGGCAGTGTATTGAAGAGTCCCATTGTCTCCCCTGGCTGAATGCATGGTTCATGTGGAGGCAGTGTATTGAAGAGTCCCATTGTCTCCCCTGGCTGAATGCATGGTTCATGTGTGAGGCAGTGTATTGAAGAGTCCCATTGTCTCCCCTGGCTGAATGCATGGTTCATGTGTGAGGCAGTGTATTGAAGAGTCCCATTGTCTCCCCTGGCTGAATGCATGGTTCATGTGTGAGGCAGTGTATTGAAGAGTCCCATTGTCTCCCCTGGCTGAATGCATGGTTCATGTGTGAGGCAGTGTATTGAAGAGTCCCATTGTCTCCCTGGCTGAATGCATGGTTCATGTGTGAGGCAGTGTATTGAAGAGTCCCCTTGTCTCCCTGGCTGAATGCATGGTTCATGTGTGAGGCAGTGTATTGAAGAGTCCATTGTCTCCCCTGGCTGAATGCATGGTTCATGTGTGAGGCAGTGTATTAAAGAGTCCCATTGTCTCCCCTGGCTGAATGCATGGTTCATGTGTGAGGCAGTGTATTGAAGAGTCCCATTGTCTCCCCTGGCTGAATGCATGGTTCATGTGTGAGGCAGTGTATTGAAGAGTCCCATTGTCTCCCCTGGCTGAATGCATGGTTCATGTGTGAGGCAGTGTATTGAAGAGTCCCATTGTCTCCCCTGGCTGAAGCATGGTTCATGTGTGAGGCAGTGTATTGAAGAGTCCATTGTCTCCCCTGGCTGAATGCATGGTTCATGTGTGAGGCAGTGCTTTGAAGAGTCCCATTGTCTCCCCTGGCTGAATGCATGGTTCATGTGTTAGGCAGGGTATTAACCCGTTGAGTGCCCTGGCACGAACGGCGTTCGAGATGGTTTCGGGAAAGCTGTGTGCCCTTGCACGAATGGCGTTCGAGATAATTTCATCATCAAAATTCGGCGATTTAAAGAAGGGAGGCAAGAACAAAAAAATGGTTTAAACGGTTGCAGGGACCCTAAAGGACGGTTTCTTCCCTTTCGCGGGTCAGCTGACTGACCGGCTCGTGTCCATTCGGTCAATAACTTCGGCAAAGTTCGGAGAGTTATTCTCGGTCGAAGATGGCGAGTCGAGCAGGCAGTTCGATCAGGCGCGTGCCGTTTTCAAACGATCTAATGCTCTTGAAGTGCTTCAAGAAGTTATCCGAGACCGTGAAAGCGATGACAAAGACTTCAAAGAAGTGGAATGAAGCGATTCGGAGGAGGAATAAAGTGATTACAATCAACACCACCCTTTGCTATCGGAGGTTGGTGTTGATGACGAAGCTGATCCCCGACTTCAAACCGAGCGATACCGGTGCAAGTGGGGCCGAATCGGAGAGTGACGAGCCGATTCCGTGTATGTCGAGTGCCCCCTCCCTCCTTTCGTGAGAGGTCGGGAGGAGAGTCGAGGAAGGGGAGGGGGTTGTGGACAACGGCGAGGGTCCAGTGTGAGGGGGCGTGGCAGAGGAAGAGGGCGTGGCACTCGTCAGTCGGAACTTGTTTCAGAATGGACAGAGGTCAGCGCTGATTGCCCAAATCTCGACCTTTCTTTCACGGGTGACCCAGGTATCAAGGTAAACATTGGCAATTTCAAGCGCATGGATTTTGTGGAGTTGTTTTTGTGGTGTGTGTGTGTGTGTGTGTGGTGTGTGTGTGTGTGTGTGTGTGTGTGGTGTGCTTGTGAGTGTGTGTGTGTGTGTGTGTGTGGTGTTTGTGTAGGCTGTGTGTGTGTGTGTGTGTGTGTGTGTGTGGTGTTTGTGTAGGCTGTGTGTGTGTGTGTGTGTGTGTGTGTGTGTGTGTGTGTGTGTGAGAGAGAGAGAGAGAGAGAGAGAGAGAGAGAGAGAGAGAGAGAGAGAGAGAGAAAGAGAGCAGTGCTTGTGCATGGTGTGGGTGTCCATTGTGTGTGTGTGTGTGGTGTTTGTGTAGTGTTTGTGCATTGTGTGTGTGTGTGTGGTGCTTTTGCATGTGGTACTGTGTGTGTGTGTGTGTACATGTGTGTGTGTGTGTACATGCGTGTGTGTGTGTGTGTGTGTGTGTGTGTGTGTGTGTGTGTGTGTGTTTGCTTTTGAATATGGTGCTTGTGCAGTGTGTGGTGTGTGTGTGTGTGTGTGTGTGTGTGTACCCAAATGTGTGTCAGTCAACTATAACTTGCATTTACTGGCAGTAGTGTGGGATCCTGATCCTTCTGTCCATAGGTTCTGTGTTGTGGTGTATTCTCTGCGACACCAGTGTATTTTTCAGTTGTTAGTGTGCTTTCATCATCTGTGGTGTGGCCTTTTGTAGCTCAGTCCTATCTTTAGCAGTCTCTGGTTGTTTTTTTGGGGTGGTGGTTGGTTTTGCAATGTTTTATTTATTACCTTCTGTGGTAATGGCTTTTTATCAATCGCACTTAGTTCATGAGTGAACCAAACCACATGTGTGAAAGAAAACTGACAGAATAATTGGAAGTTACACTTAGTGTTGTTATTGTTTGTTCATCTCTGCTAAACAAGACCAATTCCCAAGAGGCTTGCAAGATGTGCAGACTGATGCTGTGGATAATGTTCAATTCCCTTCTTCTTTCCCACGTTACCTGGGCTGGATTGCCCCCCCCCCCCCCCCCCCCCCCCCCTCCCCCTATGATTATGGGTTGCTAAACATTTTATGCATTGTCAAGCTTTATTGTGAATACAGATGTTTGTCCTGAAGTTCAAAGGATACTAACACCAGTTTTTTGTGGTATTTCATTGTGATTTTAGTGCTATAGTTTTGTTTATGTTCTGAAAGTGTCTGTTTTTTCAAACAAAACATTCATCATTATATATATTTTTGGTCTACTCATTACAAACAAAATCGAACTATTGTGATATCTGGTTGTAGCCAAGGATATAACAAGAAAATTTCCCAAGTATCTAAGATATATGTCAAGAATTGAAAGAGCAATGGGCATATCAGTGAACCTACCTAAGAAAACAAAATTGTGTCCCTTGATACCTGGATTGTACTGTACCCCAGAAATGCATAAATTTATCATATAAAACAACAATTGTGGGTTATAAATTCACTACCAAATATTTACACAGGTGTTCAGTAAACACTAAAACCACTTTTGGCTGGGTTTGTATGTTTTTTGTTTTGCTGCTGTGGGTTTTTGTATGCTTGCAAAATATAATTTTTAAAAAAAAGTTGAATTATAAGATTATTTATTATACTCAGAATGAACAAAATCAAATATCATTTGCAGGCATTATAGCCCTGGGTATGAGAAGAAAACATGCCAAAAATCTAAGAGATATCTCCACAAATAAATGAGCACTGATCAAATTAGTGAACCTACCGCAAAAAGTCAAATTTTGCTCCGGCACACAGAAGTGCAAAACTGATACAAAATAGCGGCAGTCAAGGGGTTAAGAGGTGCGTGGTCACGAGTGGTTATCAACATAATTGGCACCTTTTTGTCCATAGCATATTGTGTTACTTTTTTATCCAGGGCTTTTTATGTTACTTTTTATCTAGCATATTGTGTTACTCTTATCTTCTTTCTTTGCTCTTTCTCTCTGTGTCTCTCTCTCTCTCACTCTCTCTCCCCCCCCCTCTGTCTCTCTTTCTCTTGCTTTGTCTTCTTTTTCAATAATGATTTTGTTCTGTTGTACCTTGGTCAAGGCACGTTTTCAAAACCTTTCATGTACCCACCTGTTGAGAGGTATTTCTTATTTATTCATAGATGTCTTTATTCTTTCAATGAATTTGCTCTGCTATGAAAAAAAAAGATTTGCACAACAATAATAAAATAGAACTGTAAGTCAAACATTTCTGTAGAGTAGGCATGCTTAGGATACTCAGTAATGCTTCTTAAAGAGACTGTTGTAGAATAATGTACAAACTATCAGATGTTCTTGAACCGTTGTGTCTTCAGAGTCGGGTTCTCTTTTGAGGCTCAGGAGGTAACATTGTCTGTCAAACACAGTGGCACTGTGTTTCAAAGCTTAGGCCCACAGTGCAAGAAGCTATGAAAACTTTCGCAGTTTCTTTGTGTGACTCAGTGCTTGGCATGTTCTGTGTGGAGAAGGATGAGGAACTAGGCTGCAGGGGGGGGGTCATGCTGAAGGACAGTCTTCAGGAGATACTCTGGTGGCCGTGGTCATTCACAGATTTGTAGCAGAGTGTAGATTTAATGTTCATTACTTTTTTTTTAATAATCTGCTTTCTTTTGCTGTGGTATCATCCTTGCATTGTCAGTGGCATTACTGTCACACATTGTGAATTGACTCTTCAGGGTAGGGAAGATGAAGCAGATTGTGTATGTGTGTGTGCAGTAACTTAAAAAAAAAAGAAATAAAAAAAAGAATAAGGAAGGAATCCCAGGAAAAGCTAAGCATAGCTCTTGCTTCATGGTCTCTAGACACGTTTTTTTTTTCTTTTGGTTTTGTTTTATGCATTGTTATTAATGGAAATAGGGGGCTATATTGTCAACCTCGGGTGATGTCGATGGAGGAAGGACTAGCGCACAGCCCAAACACACTCACAGCTTGCTTACGATCTCATTCATATATCATGCATTCGTCACATCAAACCACTAGTAAAGTCTATAACTTTACTACACATGTTCATAGAACGAACCATCAATGCATATGGAATCAAACAAAATAAAACATTCTCTCTTTCCTGAACTTCACAAAATCATTTGTCTAAAACATCATTAACTAACCCGGGTATAAATAGATTTCTACTTTACCTGGCCAGGTGATCTTAACTATTCACGAATCACTGTCTTTTCTTTTCCTTTTTTTTTCTTTCTTTTTCACTGTCACTTTCACAAGCACGACACAACTGCTGGCACTGGTCTTGGTCTGCTGGCGCCTGGTCAGGTGAGACTGTTGGCACTGGCGTTGGTCTGTCGATGAAAGTGGCGCTGGCCAAGTATGAGGTCGAACCCCCGGTTAGGATAGAACAGTGACTATCAACATCGATCTGTTCTCCTTTCTTTCTCCCTGCATTAACGCATTGCACTCTCTCTCTCTCTCTCCTCTAGTCTGCTCTTATCAAATGGACATGGTTGCTTTTCTTTTCTTTTTTTTTCTTTTCATTAGTTAGCAACTCTCTCTCTCTCTCCACATCTCTCCTCAGTCCTTCCTCTGCAGACTATCTCATGCTAATCTCTCAACTTGGTTCTCTTCTCTCCTCCCCTCATCTCTCTGCTTTTCTCTCCTCAGAGATTACACTCCGACCTCTCTCTCTCTCTGCCTCTCTGTTCGTTCTCCCCCCCGTTCTCCCCGTTCTCTACCCTCTCACATCTTTCTTATTCGTTCCGATCTGTCAAAAAAGGGCGAGTACCATTGGTCAGTATTTTTACCCCTGACACCCGAAGTTAGCTCCCTCTAATTCCATTGGATATTCAAATCATGACAGTCACGCCGACACGCCTTACTCTCTGTGGTGGTCAATTGGTCATTTAATTGATTAGCTAGATTTCACCCCCACCACACACTACCTTCCCCCCTTCCCTACTTAACTGGCGCCGTGTGGCTTAAGTCGTGGACACTGGTCACTCTAAATTGGCTAGCTGAGTCTGGGTGGGCGCCACGACGTCTGACTAACAATGACGCTGGTTCCACAAATTGGCCAGATGAGCCTGAGCCAGGCGCTACGACTCGTCTCGCTAGACATCGAGGCGTCGGTCAAAACGGCTTAGTCTGTCTGGGTGGATCGTACCGTCTCCGTGAAGCCTCTCCACTAAGCTTAATTGGCCGGATCCGAACCATGGGCCCGGTCTAACGTGGCGCCTAGAATGTTTGAGTTGAAGCTTATGTCCGAACAAATTGGCTGGCGACTCCACGAGTTGGGTTGTTTCATTTTTGTCCGTGACAGTTTCCCCCTTGCAAAAGACCATGCTCCGCATTGTCTCAAAACAACGGTAACAAAAAAGGACAACAACCGAATTTGCTGACACACAGCTACACGTGCAAAGTTTGAAAAAAATACTTTACAACCACGGTTTTATAAATTATAAAATATACCATTAGTGAATACCACTCCAATGAGTTATCATTGACGTGCGCTCTTGCGTTATTTCAATTCTTTAAACACCTTGTGCGCACCTATGCAATCCCCCTACCTGCGATTGCCATATTCTCTTCACAATCTTAAAAAGCCAAATAATATGATCACGACCATACACTCACTGGGAATCTCCATCCTCCTTATTGCAATTAATGCACACTCCAAGCGATGTATGCTCCAGCATAATACATTCACATGAACAAGTCTCACAAAAATTGCAATTATGAAATAGCACAAATAATATGATCACATCTTTTAAACCCCCCCCGGGTTTCCTGTTTTTTTTTTTTTCCCCCAAAACCCCCCCCCCTTCCCCCCCCCCCCGGGGGGGTTTCCCCCTTTTTTTGGCCTTTACCCCTTTGGGGGGGGGGGGGAAAAATTTTTAAAAAATTTCCGGTTCCCAAATTCCCAGGAGGCCCCCCCGGGGCCCCCGGGGCTTAAAAGGGGCTTTTTTTTTTTGGGGCCCCTTTCCCCTTTAAAATTTTCCCAACCAAACCCCCCCCCCTTTTGGGGGCCCGGGGGGGGGTTTTTTTGGGGGGGGGCCCCCCCTTTTTTATTTTTTTTTTTTCCTTTCCCCCTTAAAAAGACCATCCCCCATTTTTTAAAAAAGGGAAAAAAAAAAAAACCCCTTTTTCCCGAACCCAAAAAAAAAAAAAAAAAAAATTTTTTAAAAAATAAAAAATTTTTTAAAAAAATAAAAAATTTTTTTTTGGGTTTTTTTTTTTTTTTTTAAAACCCCGGGGGAAACCCCCCCCTTTCCCTTTTTCCAAATTTTTTAAAAAAAAAAAAAGGAAAAAAAAAACCCCCCCGGGAACCCCTTTTTTTAAAAAAATTTTAAAAACCCAAAAAAGGTTTTTTTAAAAAAATTTAAAAAAATTTTTAAAAAAACCCAAAAAAACCCAAAAAAAAAAACCCAAAAAAAAAAAAAAATTTAAAAACCAAAAAAACCCCAAAAGGGGCCCCAAAGGAAAAAACCCCCCGGGTCCTAAATTCGGGCCCCCTTTTTTGGGGCCCCCCCCTTTTTGGGGGCCCCCCCGGGGTTTTTTTTTAAAGGGGGGGGGGTTTTTAATTTTTTTTAAAAATTTTTTTCCCCAAAAAATTTTTTTTTCCCCCCCCCCCCCCCTTTTTTCCCCCCCCCCCCTTTTAAAAAAAACCCCCCTTTAAAAAATTTTTTTAAAACCCCCGGAAATTTTTCCCCCCCCCCCTTTTTTTTTCCCCCAAAAATGGGGGGGAAAAAAAAACCCCTTTTTCCCCCGTTTTTCCCCCCCCCTTTTCCCTTCCCCCCCCTTTTTGGGTTAAATTTTTTCCTTTCCCAAAAAAAAACCCCCCCCCCCGGGGGGTTTTTTTTTTTTTTTTCCCCTTTTTTTCCCCCTTTTTTTTTTTTTTTCCCCCCCTCCCCCCAAAAAAACCCCCCCCCCGGGGGGTTTTGGGGGGGGTTTTTTAAAAACCCAAAAATTTTTTTCCCCCTTTTTTCCCCCCCTTTAAAGGCCCGAAATAAAATTTCCAAACCCCCCAAAATTTCCCCCCCCTTCCCCCCCAAAAGAAAATGGGGGGGGAACCAAAAAAACCCCGGGAAAAAGGGGGTAAAAGGGGGGTTTTTTGGCCCCCGGGTTTTTTCCCCCCCGGCCAATTTTTCCCGGGAAAAGGCCTTGCTTGTGGGGGGAAAATTTTCCATGGGGGGTTTTCCCTGCCCCCTTGGGAACTTTTTTTCCCCCCTTTTCCACAAAAATTTTTTAAAAGACTTTTTTAAAAGAGGTTTTTTTTTCCCCAAAAACCCCCCAAAAAAATTTTTTTTGGGGTTTTTTTTTTTTTGGGGGGGTTTTTAATTTTTTTGGGAAATTTTTTTCCCCCCCCCTTTTTTTTTGGGGGAAAAAAAATTTTTTTTTTTTCCCCCCCCTTTTCCCCTTTTTCCCTTTTTTTTGGGGAAATTTAAAAACTCCCCCCCGGGCCCCCCCCCCTTTTTTTTTTCCCCCCCCTTTTTCCCCCCCTTTTTTTAAATTTTTCCCCGGTTTTTTTTTTTAAAAAAAAATTTTTCCCCCCCCAAAAAAGGTTTTTTTTTGGGGGGGGGGGGGAAAAAAACCCTTTTTTTGGGGGAAAATTTTCCCCCTTTTTTAAAGGGTTTTTTTTCCCCCCCTTGCCCCCCTTTTTGGACCCCCCCCCCAAAAACCTTTCCCTTCCCCCCAACATTTTTTTTTTAAACCCCCCCCCCGGGGTTTTTTTTCCCCCGGGGGCCCCCCCCTTTTTTTAAGAAAATGGGGTGTCCCCCTGGGGCCCGGGGGCCAAAACCCGGGGGTTTTGGGGCCCCCTTTGGGCCCCCGGGGGGTTTTTAAAGGGGCCCCCCCCTTTTTCCCCCCAAAACCCGGGGGAAGGGGGTTTGGGGCCCCCCGGGGGGGGTTTTAACCTGGGTGCCCCTTCCCCCGGGCCCCCCTTTTTGGGGGGGGCCCCCCCCCCAAAAATTTTTTTCCCCCCCCGGGGGGGAAAACCCCCCCCCGGGTTTTTTGGGGGGTTTTCCCTTTTCCCCTTTTAAAAAAATTTTGGGGCCCCCTTTAAAGGGGGGGGGCCCCCCCCGGAACCCCCGGGGGGGGAAAAAATTGGGGGGGGGTTTTTTTTTTTAAAAAAAAAATTTTTTTTTCCCCCCAAAAACCCCGGGGGGTTTTTTTCCCCCCCCCCCCCGGGGGAAACCAAAAATTTTTTTTTTTGGGGGGGGGAAAAAAAAGGGGCTTTTCCCTTGCCAAAAACCCCCCCCGGGGGGCCCCCCTTCCGGGGGGGGGGGGGGGGGGAAAAAAAGGGGGGGGGGGGAAAAAAAAAATTTTTTTTCCCCCCCCCGGGCCCCCCCCTTTTTTTTTTTTGGGAAAAACCCCCCAAACAAAACCCCTTCCCCCAAAAAAATTTTTTCCCCCCCTTTTCCTCCCCCCCCCAAAAACCCCCCCTTTTTTGGGCCCCAAACCCCCCCGGGCCTTTCCCGGTTTTCCCAAAAATGGGGGTTTTTTTCCCCCCGGGCCCCAAAAAAATTTTGGGGGAAAATTTTGGGACCCCCCTTTTTTCCCCCCTTTTTTTTTTTGGGGGGGTTTTAACCCCCGGGAAAATTTCCCAAAAAAACCCCCCCCAAAAAAACCCCCGGGCCAATAAAACCCCATTAAAACCCCCCCCTTTCCCCCCTTGGTTTCCATTTCCCCCCCCCCCCCCTTTTTTCCCCTTTTTTTTTTTTCCCCCCCCCCCCTTTTTTTTTTAAAAATCCCCTTTTTCCCCCTCCCCCTTTTTTTCCCCCCCCCCCAAAAAAACCCCCCTTCCCCCCCCTTTTTTTTTTTCCCCCCCCTTTTCCCCCCCCTTTCCCCCCCCGGGTTCCTTCCCCTTCCCCCCCCCCCCCCCCCCTTTTTTAAAAACCCCCTTTTTCCCCCCCCCTTTTTCCCCCCCCTTTTTTTTTTCCTTTTAAAAAATTTGGTTTTTTTCCCCCCCCCCCAAACCCCCAAACCTTTTTTTTCCCTCCCCCCCCTTTTTTTAACCCCTCCTAAAAAACCCCCCTTTTCAAAACCCCCCCGGGGGTTTTTTTTTTTTTTTGGGGGGCCCCTAAAAATTTTTTTTAAAATTTTTTTTTCCCCCCCCCCCCCCCCCTTTTTTTTTAAAAAAGGGGAAAAAAACCCCCAAAACCCTTTTTCCCAAAATTTTTCCCCCCTTTTTCCCCCCCCTTTAAAAAAACCCCCCTTTTTTTCCCCCCCCCCCTTTTTTTTTGGGGGGGGGGGGAAAAAAACCCCCCAAAAAGGGGAAAAACCCCCTTCTAAAACCCTTTTTTTAAATTTTAAACCCCAAAATTTTCCTTTTTAAAAATTTTTTCCCCCCCCCTTTTTTTTTTTTGGGGGCGGCCCAAGCCCCGGGCCTTTCCCCCTTTTTTTTGTTTTCCTTTTTTTTTTTAAAACCCCCTTTTCCTTTTTTTTTCCCCTTTTTTCCCCTTTTTGGGGCCCCCCCTTTTTTCCCCCTTTTTTTGGGGGTTTTTTGGGGGTTTTTTTTTTAAAAAATCCCCCTTTTTTTTTTCCCTTGGGTTTCTTTTTTTTTCCCCTTTTTTTTTTTTTTTTTTTTTTTCCCCCCTTTTGGGGGTTTTTCCCCGGGGAAATTCCCCAAAAAAAACCCAAAAGGGGACTTTTTTTAAAAAAACCCCCCCCCAAATTTTTTTTTTTTTTTAAAAATTTTTTGGGGGAAAATTTTTTGGGGGGAAAAACCCCAAAAAAAAAATTTTTTTGGGGGGGGAAAAAAAATTTTTTTTCCCCCCCCCAAAAAAAGGGGGTTTTGGAAAAAATTTTTAAAGGGGCCAAAAAAAGGGGGTTTTTTTTTCCCCCCCCCTTTTTTTTTTGGGGGAACCCTTCCCCCCAAAACCCCCCCGGGTTTTAAAACAAAAACCCCCCCCCCCCAAAAAAATTAAAAAAAAACCCCCGGGCAAAAAAAATTTTTTCCCGGGGGGGAAAAAAAAAAATTTTTCCCCCCCAAAAACAAAAAATTTTGTTAAAATTTTAAAAAGGGGGAAAAAAAAAAATTTTTAAAAAAATTTTTCCCCCAAAAAAGTTTTTTTTTTTTTTTTTAAAAAAAAATTTTTTCCCCCCCCAAAAAAAAAATTTTTTTTTTTGGGGGGGAAAAGGGGGGGGGGGGGTTTTAAACCCCATTTTTCCCCCTTTTTTTTTTTTACGTACAAAAAAAACCCCCCTTTTTTTTTTTTTCCCCCTTTTTTGGGGGGTTTTTTCCTTTCCCCTTTTTGGGGCCCAAAAAGGGGGGGTTTTTTTTTTTCCCCTTTTTTTAAAATTTTTCCCCAAACCCCCCCCCCCCCTTTTTTCCCCGGGAAAATTTTTTTAACCCCCCCCTTTTTTTTTTCCCCCCCTTTTTTTTTTTTGGGGTTTTTTCTTTTTTTTCTTTTTTTTGGGTTTTTCCCCCCCCTTTCCCTTTCTCCCCCCCCCCTTTTCCTTTTTTTTTAAAAAAGGGGGCCCCCCCCCTTTTTTTTCCCCCCCCGGGTTTAACCCCCCCCTTTTTCCCCCCCCCTTCCCCCCCCCCTTGTTTTTTTCCCTTTTTTTTTAAAACCCCCCCTTTAAAAAACCCCCCCCTTTTTTCCCCGGGGGCCCGGGGTTTTCCCCCCCTTTTTTGGGTTTAAAGGGGGGGCCCCCCCCCCCGGGTTACTTTTTTTTAAAAAAATTTTTCCCCCCCCCAAACCCCCTTCCCCAAAAAGGGGGGAAGGGCCCGGGCCTTAAATTCCCTTGGGGGGGCCCCGGGCCGGGCAAAAACCCCGGGTTTTTTTTTTTAAAAAAAGGCCCCCCCCGGGGGCCCCCCAAAAAAAAAAAAAGGGGGGCCCCCCTTTTTCCCTTTTTGGGCCCCCAATTTTTGGCCCCCCCTTTTTAAAATGGCACTGCGTGGTCTGTCGATGAAAGTGCGCTGCCAATTGAGTCAACCCCCGTTAGGATAGAACAGTGACTATCAACATCGATCTGTTCCCTTTCTTTCTCCCTGCATTTAACGCATTGCACTCTCTCTCTCTCTCTCCTCTAGTCTGCTCTTATCAAATGGACATGGTTGCTTTTCTTTTCTTTTTTTTTTTTTTTCTTTAGTTAGCAACTCTCCTCTCTCTCTCCACATCTCCCTCACCCTTCCTCTGCAGACAAATCTCATGCTAATCTCTCAACTTGGTTCCCCTTCTCTCCTCCCCTCATCTCTCTGCTTTTCTCTCCTCAGAGATTACACTCCGACCTCTCTCTCTCTCTGCCTCTCTGTTCGTTCTCCCCCCCCCTTCTCCCGTTCTCTCCCTCTCACATTTCTTATTCGTTCCGATCTTTTCAAAAAAAGGGCGAGTACCATTGGTCAGAAATTTTTACCCCTGACACCCGAAGTTAGCTCCCCTCTAATTCCAGGGAAAATCAAATCATGACAGTCACGCCGACAGGGCCTTACTCTCTGTGGGGGTCAATTGGTCATTTAATTGATTAGCTAGATTTCACCCCCCACCACACACTACCTTCCCCCCTTCCCTACTTAACTGGCCCCGGGTGTGGCTTAAGTCGGGACACTGGTCACTCTAAATTGGCTAGCTGAGTCGGGGTGGGGCGCCACGACGTCTGACTAACAATGACGCGGGTTCCACAAATTGCCAGATGAGCCTGACCGGGCGCTACGACTCGTCTCGCTAGACATCGAGCTCGTCAAAAGGGCTTAGTTTTCCCTGGTGGATCGTACCGCTCCCGTGAAGCCTCTCCACTAAGCTTAATTGGCCGATCCGAACCATGGGCCCGGTCTACGTGGCGCCTAAATGTTTGAGTTAAAAGCTTATGTCCGAACAAATTGGCGGGCGACTCCACGATTTGGGTTTTTTTCATTTTTGTCCGTGACATATAACAAACACAGTAAAAGTAAATAACTGGAATTTTCCACATATTTTTGGTCACACATGCACATGAATTCAGAAAACAAACAGCAAACTCATTACTATAGCTCAGCACAGCACTGTGACAAAGACATGTCAAACCCTTATCACCTCTCCTCCCCCCACTTTCTTACACCTCAGAAACTTCACTCACACTGTTCTCCAGGACCCTTACAAAAAGTCTGCTGAGGACTGCTCGGATGAGAGTTTTTAGCTGTGTGTGGATGGGACACACATGGAATAGATGGTGTTGTGAGGAAGGAGTACCTGTAAAGATGGGGGATGTGGCTATCCCCGTAGTGATGTGATAGTGTCAGAACACTGAGTGTGTAAAGTGTGTTGTGTACTGTGTGCAGTAAGTCCAGTCCTCTGGAAGAACAGGTACTGGCTGACTGTCGCTTCATGGTGCTCTGGCCAGTAGGCACTGCCCAACGCCATGCTGACCCCCTCTGTCGACCTCATTCCTCACACATAAAACGCCTCCTCCTGCGCCAGAACAACATGACAGGTTTGTCCTTCACACAGATATGTCATCTAAAGCTGATTCTTCCTGACTACCATTTCCGCTGTAAACCCTCTTTCACTCTTCAATGTGAAAATCAGTCAGCAAGTGGAAGAAAATTTTTTGGACACCATGATGGTAAAAGAAAGTTTTCAGTTGGCTTAAGCAGAGTGAACTCGAAGTGTGAATGTTTAGGGGATTTGAGTGTATAATTTAAGGATAATGCCTGTTCTTTTGATAGAACAGTGTATGTGTAATGAAGGTGGATCAGACTGCCAGCATTTTCTGTCATTTATTACAGAAGATTTAATCCTTGGTACAAAACAAGAGGATTATTACATGTTGGGGGAAAAAAGTAAACAGTTTTTGTTGTGTGTGGTTGGGGATTGAGTGTATGATTACTTCAGGTATGCATTTTTGTTTTTCTAGACACCACCATTTCAATGTGGTGAGCCCCTGTCCAACTAGCCATATTGACTGTAGTGAGATAGATAAAACAGGAAGGTGATGGGGATTGAGGGCTGTGGTTCAGTGGGTGTGTGGTGGATTGTGTGCAGTCCCGATGTTCCCAATCTGCACAACGACGGAATGTGCAGCAGCCTGGAGAAGAACCGTCCCGCAGGATGGACAGCCTACAAGGCGCAAGAAGTTGTGCGTAGTTCTGCTGCACTTTTGGTTGGATTAAAATGCACCAATCTGGATAATGCCCTAACATGGTTTAGAAGCATATTTTTTGTTCCAACCAAGAGCCCCTGTATTTTGTTGTTTGAAGTTCCTTGTATGTGTTTTAAGACAGTTGCGTAGGTTTAATTCTTCTCTTGTCCAGCGGAAAAGAAAAGTTTAGTATTGTGTCAAATTTAA